>JASKDV010197483.1:0-11115 GCA_032466395.1 Aegires albopunctatus
AGAGAGAGAGAGAGAGAGAGAGAGAGAGAGAGAGAGAGAGAGAGAGAGAGAGAGAGAGAGAGAGAGAGAGAAGTAGTGAATGGGCGAGAGAAAAAGAGAAGGAGAGGAAAGAAGATGGAAGGGAGACGGAGAGAAGGGGGGGAGGGGGGGTAGGGAGGAAAAGAGGGTGAGTGAGGGTGAAAAAGAAAAAGGGAAGTAGAGAAACACAGATAGAGCGAAATAATGAGGGAGGAGAGAAAGACAGAGGGAGGGAGTGGCAGAGAGAAAGGGGGTAGGGACAGAGAGCGCAAGGGAGAGATAGTTAGGGGAAGAGGAGAGGGAGGTAGAGAAAGAGAGACAGATAGAGGGGGAGGAAAGAAGCGATAAGTAAGCGAGACGGAGAGGGAGAGGGGAAGGAAAAGAGAAAGAGAGAAAGTGAGGGGGGGGGGAGAGAATGACGGAGGGAGGGAGTGGCAGAGAGAACGGAGGTAGGGAGGGAGAGAGAAGGAAAGAGAGCGGATGAGAAAAGGGACAGAGAGCGTGAGGGAGAGAGAGTTAGGGGGAGGGGAAGTGAAAGAGAGCGAGAGGAGGAGGAGAGGGGAGAGACTGGGAGAAAGAAAGGGAGACACACCTCATTTTCTTTTTCAGGTGATAATTTTCCGTCACATATAGATAATTTCTATTTCAGGTGATATACTGCGGATATCTTCATTCGTTGCTCGGCAAAGATGGAGGGCCAAATACAACCCCTCGCGCTACCTATCATGAAATTTGAACAAAGTTGTTTATAATTTCAACAATAGCAAGCATGCCGGAATACCTTTTTACGTTTATTTTGAAGCAGTCTGATTTAACTTCGATAGTCTAAATCTAGATCTAGATTCTGGGTCGATCGAATCATTGTGACTTAATTTTGTATCTCCAAAACGTCCTTACCGTAGTTATTTTCTTAGGTTTTCTATAGGCCTATTTTATTTGATTGGGTCTATCATGAATATGTTTTGGATTTTGATTCTTAGATTCTCCTCTCTGCTTTCTCACTTTCTGTTTTGATTTGTACATGTAACCACAGACTAGCCACATATGGGTAGTCTGTGATGTAACTGAATGAGAAGTTCGAAGTGATTGATAGAATATATTACGCAGAGGCTGCTTTCTTCAGCAAAAGTGCTCCTACTCACTCAGTCGCAATTGACACTTCCCAATTATATATACTAATTCTTCATTTCAGCAGAGATACCTTTGCATAGTTTCTACTTCCATTCCCGTTCGCTGATTAGTAACTTTGAGAAGAGGATAAGGAGATGTAATGGGCTGTTTCTTGCCGTTCTTAGAACGGGTACTTTTACTAGTAATAATAATGATAATATTAATAATGATATATCTTTATTGCCCAAAATTGGCACATTGTTTTGGTAGAGCATAATCAGACACACACACTTTCATTCGTCAACAGTATACATAGTGGAATTCACATTTAGCACAGATGAAAGAAGAATATTTTAAACTGGATTTCAGGATGGATGGAACATGTAAGAATTGTGGTGAAAAAATACATACAGTGCAACAACCCCTGGATAACGACATCGCCCGGGACTGGAAAATTTAAATTATGTCGTTATCCGGGGGTGTCGTTATTCTGGGGTTTTCAAAATGGCAGAAAAAGGGGGCGTGGTGAGACTTTCGTGAATATAACGATGCGATGCGCGGGGACCTCGGGACCGGGACAGTCCTATCCCGCCAATTTTGTAGCAATTCACAACTACTCGAGACTTGATGGGACAAGAGTGTCCTGTCCCGATAAGTGCGTTACATTAAACTACAGTTCATAGGGTTCAAACTTGGGTGGGTCTGTCCCAGGACAGTCCTCTCATAGTGCGGTTTACTGAGTACAAGTACATAGGACAAGATCAGTGGGGGTGGGGGAGTGGGGGGGAGGAGAGAGAGTTGTTGTATTGAATTTTACCTATGTGATATCAGAGAGAGAGAGAGAGAGAAGGGTTTACATCGGTATTTTTAAGCCATGGTCTACAATAAAAGTACTCAAAACAATGCTTTTTTTTTTTTTTTTTTTACCTTAATTAACACTGAGCCAACCACGTAAATATGAAAAAATAGCAAACTGTTTTTTACTCCAAAATACTTTTAATTTCGCCTTTGAGTTTCCAATCACAATAATAACATCTACCGAACATCTTGCATTTGGCAAAGAAGATAAATCTAAGGAACAGCATATTCGGAAAATTAAAATAAACATCGCTGGCTCATCATTTCGCTATGCCTTGTTGTACAAGCCCTTGTGATGGCCATTGATGGTGATAGCACTCCATAAAAATATTGTTGTAGTTGTAGGCTAGGCATGAGTCGCATGCAGGCCAATTTGATATGACTATAACTATCTACTTGATCTAGGCCCATCACCGTTATTAAATAATTTTTTTGTTTCAAGCGTCGGTGTCAATTGCCGATTATCGCTATATCGATGTCGCTAAACAGGGGTTTTAAACTTTCGTTATTTTGGTTTTTTTATTACTAATAGTATATAGCAAAAAATTTGGGACCAGAGGCCAATATCGCTATCCAGGAGTTGTCGTTATTCAGGGGTGTCGTTATCCAGAAGTTGCACTGTAGTTGTTAATGGTTGGATGGTGAGGCTAACAAATGAATTGTGGATGGCATGAATGAATTTTTATATCTCTCTCTTTTACATTTTACATAGAGAGGTCTTTATGTATGCTCGGATTGTTTTATTTGAGGAGAAAGTGGGTGATTGGCATTTACTCATATTTCATTGATTTTTTTAATGTGTAAGCTAATATATATTCCATCAAAGAAGGGTAAATCAAATTTACAGATGGATGAAGCTTTTTTTATTATCTTATCAAATTTATTTATGTTGTACTGTTACAGCCAATAATGCATAAGCTCAAAATACTCTCAATGGCAGATTTATAAAATAGTTTTAGTATGGTCAATGTTAAAATCTCTTAGTTTCCTACAGAAAAACATTCTTTTATACGTTTTCTTAAAGAAGCTCGACGAGTATTCTTGCCAATCTAGCCTCTCATCAATGTTGATGCCTAGATACTTATAATACAAGACTTGCTCTACTCTTTCATTGTTTATCATTATGTTGGAATGTAACGACCTATTTTTGTAAAAATCAATTAATCCTTTTGATTTTTTTACATTCAGTTTAAGTTTGTTATTTGAATACTAGTGAGTGAACCAATCAACTTATGCCTATAGTGACTTTCGTCATTGTTTCTAATCAAGCCCATGATTGAGGAATTGTTAGCAAATTTTATACGTTTACAGAAATTGGTGTCGATTTGACATTTATTGGTGTACGTAATATAGAGGACAGGGGAAAGAATGTATCCTTGTGGAGCACCTGTGTTTGTTATGATGGTTGAGGAGAGCGTGTTATTGAACTTTACATATGTGTTCTATTTGACATCAAGTATCCACAAAGTTAAAACATTATTTACCCCTAACGTTTTCATTTTATTAAAAAGCAAAAATGGCTGGATTGTGTTAAAAGCTGAGGAAAAGTCTAGAAACAAAACTCTACTATATGCCCCAGGGTTTTCAAGGTGTTTATAATAATAGTATCTTCGACACTCTTCTTTGGTTGATAAGCAAATTGAAAATGATCTTGCACTTTGTTAAGGTAAGGTCTTAGTTTAGCTAAGATTATTCTTTCCATACATTTAATTACAACAGATGTTAGTGCAATAGGTCTTAGATCATGTAATTCTTTGATGTCATCTTTTTTAGTTATTGGTTGTATTTCTGATTGTTTCCAATTAGATGGTACAGTACAGCTAGTCAGAGATAGGTTAATAATTACGGTAATTATAAAAGATAGTTGACTGTAACACTTGTTAAGAATTATAGGTTTTATGCCGTTAAGACCTCCGGCCTTTCCAGGTTTTGCAATTCGAAAGGATTCCTTTACTTCATTTTCATCGACTGTCACTGGTTTGTCACATAATATGGTGTCCACATTAATTGGTTGGGGCGCCTCTTCGCTTTCAAAGCGGCTATAAAAACTGTTTAATTTATTGGCGTAAGATTGTTCACTATCAGTACTATCACTATTTCCAATAGTCAGTGTTGGTGATTTGTTTTTGTAGCTGACAATGACAATGTTTTTTATACCGCTCCAGGCGACCTGCCAGAGGAAAATTGTTTTTCTATTTTCTTTTTGAATGCTAGTTTTGATTTTCATATTTCCATCTTTATCTTTCTATTTACAGATGTTGAGGTTTCCTTATCTCTGTATTTGAAAGCATGCTGTTTTTGCTGGATAAGGTCTTTGATGTCATGGTTAATCCAAGGTTTCGAATTTGGATAATACTTGACTTCCTTTTTGTAGGCAACAAGATCTTCACAAAAAAATGACAGTCTGTGACGGTTTTGCACCGTTCGTTTACATTATGACAGGATTCGGTGAAAATATCCCAATTTGTGCACTCTAAGCATCCTTTCAATTCATCATCGTTTGTTTTAGACCATGATGTAATTAATTTGGTCACAGGTTTAGCCGTTTTATAACGGTTTTGCGCCATGTATGACATGCTCGGTCATTCCTTAATTGCACCTTCTACTCATTACACGATTCAGTAATCATTAATTGGTTATCATGTCATTAAAGAGGTTGGGAACCTTACGGTACCTGTGAATCGCTCCATGCTCTGAACGGAGACGCACCGAGTGATAATACACACATTGCTGTTGTCATGTCTTATCGGGCCAATAAGAAGGCTGCAAGTTGTCTTGCACCTTGCTTAGGATGGAGGCATGCTGAGTGTCATGGTTGATCAGTCACTGAAGCGTCATTCACACCTATCAATGCCAGGTATGCGAGCCGCATTGTGAACAATATTGTCAGTTAACCAATAAAATCTCTGCATTTCCTACCAGCAGTTCATGTTAAAACAGCCAGAGAAGAGATCTATCTCGGTGGAGAACAATAGATGCTTATAAATTCACTTGACTGCTACCAGCATAGAACAATATAGCCAGGGAATGAAAATCCTAATGTGTATTATTATTTTAAGATAATGAATAACAATATTACAGGAAATAGAGAAACAACAATTTGGTTTTGTGAAAGATAAAGGCACAGTCAATGCCAATATTACACATTAAAAATAATCACAGAAAGGTCAATCGTAAAATAGAACAAGGTTTATCTATGTTTTATTGACTATTCCAAGGCTGTTGACTCCATTCAACACTTTTCCAACTTTCGACTGGCATAGGAATAGATTTCAAAGATCTTAGACTAATGCATAACTTGTCACACCAATTAGCATGCGTTAAAGTTGACAATAAAACATCCAACTTTTTCAACATCATTAATGGTGTAAGACAGGGTGCGTCTTCCTCCCAGATTTATTCAATCTTTTCAGTGAATATATGGTCAAAGAGATTGAAGACATTTAAGGAATCAGTGTAGGTGTTGTGATACACAGATGACACAGTTCTGATGGCTCTCACACCAGACATTATCTAACAAATACTGGATTTTAACTGGTTGATGTTAGTAGAAATAAAGGACTGATGTTGAATGTAAATATAACAGAATATATGATTGCATGTAAAGAAGATGAGAATCTGCCCTTTAAATTAGTAAGCAAAGGCAAAGATATTAAACAAATGTTGGGATTTAAATGCCTGGGTTGAAACTGGGTTCATGACTAAGGATACAATAGAAACTAAACAAAGGATAGCGATAGCTAAGCAAACATTCCACAACCTCAAGCCTGCTATCACCAATATAAAATTAAAAATGAGCACTTAATTACATCTGGCACAAACATATGTCTTCCCAACGCTTTTATATTCATGGAAACATGGACTATAAATGCAGAATCAGGCAGGAGATTAGAGTAAAAGCCTTTGAAATGTGGGTGTACAGAAGATTCCTGAAAGTACCTAGGACAACCTTCACAAAAAATGAAGAAGTTTGATAGAATAGGAAAAGAGATTATTGATGGAAACAATCAGGCAAAGACAAATGCCCTTTTTGAACATGTTTGGAGAGCAGGTGGATTGGAGAAATTGGCAACATCAGGATACATGGAAGGAATTTAGGAAAGCATGCGATAGGGGGGCAGGGAATAACATTCTTGAAACCCTGCAAACAAACACATCAACAATCCACACATACACATTCTACACTAGATGTGCGGAAGACAAACCAATTAGGAGTATGGTCAGCAACGCAAAAAAAAAAAAAGGGCATACCACATGGAATGAAAAAATAAAAATTAATAATAGATAACTTTTTATAAAATTCAAGGCGTTTTTCTGCTTAATCAACTCAAACAAGCTTTTTAAAAATTGAGAACTGAAAAAAGAGACCTCCCTTTTTATCCACCTATCTGATTGGGAATCCCCTATTCGCTGAAAATATACTTCTTTTGCTTCTGAAAAAGATTTGTCGTGTGCTGGAGTTGAAGCCCTGTTCATCTTTACAATCGCTTCTGGGCTTAGATCTAGATGAAGTATGTATAATCTACTTGGCATTACATGATGAGTACATGTACAATCAAGTCTTAGAAAATCTCCACCAAATCTTGATTCTTCCATCCAAAGATTTTCCAGCCCTTTTCATCGCTTAGAATTTAGGTCAACAGGTAGGATGACTTCTCAAACCAGATGTAGAACTAAAGATCTAGAAGTAGAATCCTTTAGATCTATAGACAATGTCATGATTTGAAAAGGGACTGATTTAAAGAGATTAAAATTCTTTTACAGGTATAAACTAATACTAATACAGGTATTTAGATATAACACAGATCTAAAATCTTCAAATAATAAAGCTCAATGATAATAAGTGGGCTGAAAATCAGGCTCTGTGTCACTGATACTGTTTCACCGGGTGTACATCCACGCTAGATTACATCTAGATTTATATACAGTGCAGAATTTTGGCCGCTTGGTTGTAAGGCTTGGCATTTTAACGATTGCTGTACTATATTTAATATTAATAAGTCACCCTCTTATTACTATGACTAGGGCCCCAATTTAGGATGGAGTGTAGTTGATGGATGGTTGAGATGCTCTTTAACATTAACAGTCATCATTACCATGAGAGTTCTGATTATGATTTCAAATTATCCAAATTGGACCAGAAAAAGTTCAAATTAACCAATTTTAAAAAAAATAAAGCCAAAGAAGAAAAATAACCTAGACCTAGAGGTAAACGAATTATCAGAGGATGTGACTTACAGTGCAAGCCGGTAATCAGGATGCCGCTTAATTAGGACGATTGAAGCAGGACACAATTTTTATTATGTAATTCTTACTGGATAATTGAGACAAAATTATCATACTTATTCCAACATGTGGTAAATTTATACGCATCATTTGTTTTCCAATGAGATAGAACGTACCTTTGACTAGAAGTGCGCAGAATTTGGGTTTAGATTTGGACTCGGCAAGTCTTGCAGGGTCAAATCTAGACTCGAGTCTAGTCTTGAGTTAGCAAATCTCAGAGGCGGGTCCAAGGGTCACGATCTTCCAATGTCGCAGTCTTGTCAGACCAACGACGCATGTTGTGTGAGCGAGAAAAACGAAGAGAGGCATCATGTCACATTAGAAATCAAATGGTTGTCAATTGTCATTGTTAACTGTTAACTTCCACCCCCTACCTTACCTACCCCGCATGGCACAATCATTCAACGAATGGTGTCTGCTTGTCAAGTTTCACCACACTACACCCGTCCTACCATGGACTCGCGGGGGTTTGCCGTGATCTATGCGAGTCTCCGCAAGTCTATATGATAAAGCATTATACCTCTTTTCCCCCGTCCGCCTATAGACTTGATAGAATTGGATTTGTCTGCCAAGTCTACAAACCTTAACAATTCTCCACGGTTCTATATAATGATGCTAAATACCACCGTTCTCCCGCCCGCCTATAGACTTGCTAGGGTTTGGATTTGTCTGCCAAGTCTACAAATCTTGACAATTCTCCACGGCTCTATTTAATGATGCTAAATACCACTCTTCCCCCGTCCGGCTATAGACTTGCTAGGGTTTGCATTTGCCAGGCAAGTCGTCTCAAACCTTGATAATTCTCCACCTCGGCTTGAATTTGCCATTCGAGTCAATTCAAATTCAAACCTATGCAAGTTTATTGCTCTATTGACGGACGAAGGAAGAGTGGTAAAAAGCATTATTATAGTATAGAACCATAGAGACTGACTTGTTCTATAACATGCATTTTACCGCTTGGAGTTGCGGATGGATACCTCAGTAGGCAAGGCATGCGCCTGCCAAGCCAAAGGTCCCTGGTTCAAACCCGTGAAAACTTGAAATTGAAATCCAATTTTTCGAGTTTCCTTCTCCTCCCTATCCCTAAGTTCAAAACGATGGAAAAACAAATCGAATTACATGCTCGATCGAAAAGGGTTGAGGGGGTGTGGGGGAAGGTAGGAGACGTGTCAAGAGGGAATGACACCAAGCCATCAATAACAGGAATAGACGGTGACTTGCATATCGTAAGAAAAACAACGAAATGAAAATAAACCACCAAAAAGAAGAAGAAAAAAAAAAAACATCACTGAGAGGATTGGGTGCCACATGACACCTAATCCATAACCCCAATCAATTTCACTCAGTCTAGCCTGTTTCTTACAACGAAGCTAGACATAATTCACCATTGTACTTACCAGATTATCTTTAAATTCTTCACCGTGTAAAATTATCGACGATGGCTTCAAAAGTGCATACTACAAGTGTTGTGTGGAGTTTATTTGAAAAGATCAGTGTTACTGAAGTCATTTGCACCATTTGCAAAAAACGAAGTTTAAGTATTGCAATGGAACAAGCAATATGCTTAAACATCTAAAGGCAAAACACCCAACTCACCTCGAAGAAATTCAGGCTTCTAAAGCGGCCGAAACACGTCCTGAGAAGAGAGGTTTTACAACGACCACAATCCAACCAACGTTGACAGAAATTGTCGAAAAACAGTCAACATATGGTGCCAACTCGCCTCGTCGACAAGCATTGGATAAACTGTTGGTTGAGTTAATTGTAGATGATCTTCAACCATTCTCAGTCGTCGAAGACCGTGGATTTCAACGATTTATACGTGGACTGGACCCAAGATATAAGTTGCCAAGTCGCAGAACCCTTACACGAATGCTTCCCAATCTTTACGAAAGGGAAAAATCCAAACTTTTGGAGCAGCTTAACAACGTTAACAGCATAGCTTTGACAACTGATGCTTGGACATCAAGGGCTTCACATGGTTATCTTACCGTAACTGCTCATTTCATAAACCGTGAATGGAAGCTCAGATCTTATGTTTTGGGAACCCCTCGGCTAATGTCACCACACACTGCTGTTAACATTTCCGAGCAGCTATCCACTATGATGAAAGATTGGAACATTACGGAAAAGGTGTTTGCCATCATTACTGACAACGCCTCGACCATGGTGGCTGCAGTTGGAATGCTAAAAATTCGTAACATTCCTTGCTTCGCACACACCTTAAATCTAATTGTAGGAGACACAATGAAAAGTCTGCCCGAGTTTATAGCCCTGAGAAAGAAGGTGAGGGATATTGTTTCATATTTTCATCGTAGCGTGAAGGCATCAGACGCTCTCCAAGAAGTCCAGAAAAGTGGATCATTAGAATGTCTCAAATTAATCAACGAAGTTGAGACCAGATGGAATTCTACATTTTACATGCTCAAACGTTACATCGGACTTCACACTCAAGTAACCACCGCCCTCTGTCTACTCAACATGAGCGATAGGTGTATCAAAGGAGAAGAATTGGCATACATGGAAAAAGCCATTGAATCTCTGCGGCCATTTGAGGAGGCAACCACCGAGATGAGTGCTGAAAAGCATACAACAACTGCCAAAGTGATACCAGTTGTCCATGGTCTACAGGTCACCATTAAACAGAGAACCGTCGGCACACAGCCATGCCCAGTTGCAGAGGAACTGTTGAAACAGATAAGTAGGAGGTTCCCCTGTCCCGAGGAAAAATTTGTCTGGGGAGCAAGTACATACTTGGATCCGCGCTTTAAGCAACATGGTTTCGTTGATGCAAACGCTCTAAAGATTGTTCAGGATCGCCTAATTTCTCAAATTCCATCATTACCTGAACAGGCGCAACCATCACCAACAGCAGTAGCAGCCACTTCAACTTCAATGGATGCTGCTGTTCGCCCAAATAGTTTGTGGTCAAGCTTTGACACAAGAATTCATTCTTTCCTACGAGATACAAGTCAGGCAGCCGTCAGACCTCATATGGAGATAAGAAGATTCAATGAGGAACAACCACTTAACCGTGATGAGGATCCACTGGAGTGGTGGCGACAAAATGGGATGCTATTTCCATTACTGCAAGGCAAAGCAAAAGAATATATGTGCTGCCCAGCAACAAGCGTTCCATCTGAACGTCTTTTCTCAACAGCCGGTCAACTGATTTCGGACAGACGATCAGCACTTACGGATGAACATATCGACATGATACTTTTCATGAATAAGAATACTGAGTTAATGTAACAACATTGTGCATTTTAAGATTTTAAAGGTTATCTTTTGTTTTTCCACTACTTTCTGTACATTTTTGATTATGTAAATTACTTGTCAATAATATTAATGCTCGTGTAATCATTGTAAATGTAGGCCTATATTGTGTCAAGCGTATTAGAGTTAGACCTATATTTTTGACATGAATTATTTGATGTCGCATAATAATATTTCTAAGATCGAAAATACAGACATTTTAAGTTGTTTTCTTCTTTTCTATTTAGTCTTTCCCTCGCTTTAATGATCAAGTAGGTTACTTATAACACATGTCAATTAATCATTGTATTAATATTATGTTATCTTTATCTAATATCTCACCATTCACCGAAGTTGAATTGTTTGCCCAATTATGTTACCGTATTTAAAGTTATTCAAATGTAAATGCATATTGATGGAAAGACAATGAAATAAATTAATAAAAACAAAAAAATAAATAAACACAAAACAACAAAATAATAGGAAGGAAGAAAAAGCACCCTTCCCGAAAAAAGAGGGGGGGGGGGGGGGGGGGGGGGGGGGGGGGGGGGGGGGGGGGGGGGGGGGGGGGGGGGGGGGGGGGGGGGG
>JASKDV010197494.1:0-11115 GCA_032466395.1 Aegires albopunctatus
TAGTAAAATGACGAATCCCATCAATTATTTTAGACGGATCTCATCAATTATTTCAGGTATAGCCTAGTAAAATGACGGATCCCATCAATTATTTTATGTAAAGCCTAGTAAAATTATTGTTCCCATCAATTATTTTAGGCATAGCCGAGTATAATGACGGATCCCATCAATTATTTTAGGAGCTATCGGCCATTGAATGTATTTTTCGCCTAACTGATGTGAGATCCCTTTCTATGAACTAGATAATATAGCCCTGGAGGAGACTGAAGATAAACAAATAGATTTGAAAACAATATCAAATAATATACTAATATTATTATCACTTTAAAACTAGGAGCAGAGTAGAAACACTGAGTGTAGAGATATATAAGATCCTTATCTAGCTTGAGTCACTTTGAGTAGGCCTACTGAATTAGTTATATTTTGTGCTAGTTGTCTCTCCTCAGTGGCGCTGTACATTATCCTTCTTCGTCTAAATTGTCGTGTATTATCTTATACATAAAAGACTTAAGACAGCCTAGAATATTCGTGAATTAATGAACAATATCATTACCCATTGTCGTGTTTGGAAACTGTCTAAATTCACCGCTCAATTAGATATAGGCTTAATATTGTTTTCCTTTCTTTGTTTATCATTTTGATTTAACTTAATGTTAGTTGTACATCGTATCTTCTTTTACTGTTGTGCTTATCAATATTTAGCTCCAGATAATCTAAATCTAGTCTGGATGATTTTTTTCTTTCTGATCAGCGTACATCTTATCATTAGAATGGCACGAACTAATTAATAATATTGATTTGGAAAAGGTGCCGCGTCGATCGCTTATAATTGTTGTTTCGCGATTTCGTGTCTTGAGCTCGATTTGCAGCTACGTTGCTAGTTGATGCTGGGAAAGCTTCCTCTCAACGAATAATATAATTCAAGGGGTAAAACCTAAAAAAAAAAATCAAAACAAGACAAAACTGCCTTATTTTCTATTTTATGTAAGCAACCTTGAAAATGCCAACCGAATACATTGTACACGGAATACCTAATGCCGATAGCAACCTTCCCATTGACTGACAACTTGAATGACTGATTTTATTTTATTTTTTTCCATTTTTTTTAAATTTTGATATTCATAGCTTCATTATTTATTTATTCCCTTATTTATTTCATTTACGCATTGATGTGTTTATATATTCAATGTCTCTCTTGTAAAATTTTCCGTCTAGCATCGCCAGGTAATATGAAGCGGTTTCACCATTGCCATTATAATCTGGGGTTTTATTTTGTAAAGTACATGTATTTTGTTTCCTATATGATTGTAGGTCTATGTTTTTCAAAGGTTGATTTATTTTGCTTAATTACTAACTGACATTGCTTCTATTTTTTTATTTTTTTCATTTCATCGCCTATGTCTTATTTTAGCTTAGGATATACATCGCAAATGATTAAATCACAGGCCCTGAATTTTATGGACTGGAATTGATTTTGATGGGGTTTTTTTTAATCTTCGATCACTATCTTTTTGTGATTGGGTTGTTTTTGTTTTGTTTTTATTCTATCTTGTGAATAGAATTCTTCTGTACTTGGATAGCAAACATATTTTGGGATTGGTTCAGAATTGTGGTTTTATGCTTTTTCTCAATTGGTGGTGACGTAGTGAAGGATGTATTTATTTGTTTATTTATTTAAGTTTGCTTGATGGTCTGAGTTTTTTTCTTTCTTTCATTGTTTTGTTTTTTTTAATTCGCTGAAAAACTATCAACAAAGAAGGAGTATTAATTATTTGAAAACATGTCGTGATTTTTGTTAATTTTATGAGAATTTTTCTATTGGAAATATGATTCCGATTATGATTCTTCTTCTGAAACATGAGTTATAACTAATGATGGGAATTTTCTCTTAAATACGTATCATGTAGTTGACGACGATTTTTATATTGAAAACATGCGATATGATTTTATTAATGGAAACATGCGATATGATTTTATTATTGGAAACATGCGATATGATTATATTATTGTAAACATGTAATATGTTTGACGATGAATAATTTCTTGAAAACATGTGAAGTAGTTAACAAAATATTTCTTATTGAAAATGTTTGATATACATTTTTATGATGAATTTTTTTTCCTTCTTGAAATTATATAACACAACAAATGACAATTTAGCTTCTGAAAACATAATGTGACGTAATGAATGGCCATTTTTCACCTTAATTATTTTTTCAACATATTATCGTACATTTAACATACATTGTACATGAGTTATACAAATTTATACAAGCAATCGTCGCAGATGTTGAGTTTATCTCCCTTAATTCACACAAATATCAACATTTTAATTGAATTTAAAACTTTTCTCTTTTGAGACTTGTTAAATATTTGTTGATAATAATATGATTTCATAATATTGATTCAAAATTATGTTCTTTTGAGACTTATTTAATCTTTGATATTATTTTATGATATTACACTTACATCAGTCTAGATCACCAGCCCACATTACTCCTAAGGTCTTCAACAGACACGATGACAAGTACATCAATCTATTGACAAATCTTAATGGACCAACATGAAAATCGATGTCATGGTGGATTTGCCAAAAACAAATCTGGAATTAGTTGATCGATATTGAGTCAGATATGCAGATGCTGTATGTTGTAATCATAGAAATATACACTAAACTAGAATACGATCTTACTATTTTGCCCAACAATTAATGGCGTTCAAAGGGGACCGCACCATTTGGCTCGTACGGATTCTCCTTCGTCTAATTCTATGGGTGTAAGTGTCTTTTGTACAATGGAATGGTGCGCAGCAGTGATGTCTGCGTCTCATGGTAGAACGCCAGCGGCTTATGAGGTGGATGAAGAAAGCAACTGAAATCAATTCATTTCAATTCAATTCAAAATATTCAGTTGTTGATACATTGCACTTTATTTTGTCTGTTGCATTCGTGGTCGTCGTGATGGCATATTCTACTTCTTGGAAGTGTTTTCCATTACTGCTTGCCAAAACAAGTATCTATCCTGCCCTTTCTTGGGCGAGGCTTCTCTGTGCCGTCGTAGAGGTGGAAAGTTTGTTCCCCCTCTGCATCATTGGATTGTCTGCGTTTCTGTCCATCTATAGATTATTGTCTTTGTCTCTAGGGGCTTATATCATATTCTTAATGTATTAAATAGTATGTATCCTGTACTATCCTGCCACTTTCTGTAGGCTAATAGTGATATCAAACCTGTCTGTGATATCTAGGAACCCTTTAGATCTTCCCCGCCATCGTCTGTCATAGATTCCAGAAATGATGTTACGCCGTGCAGAATTATTAAATACATCACACATTGAATAAATACAAAAGATATGTAATATGAATAATGAGAAAGAATACTTTGTAATGTGAAAAAAAATAATGCATTCACTTACAACATTCTCCTAGCATATACTCTCAAACTTTTCATCGGAATCTGTCAAAAGTGTTGAGAATTATTAGATGTTATCTACCTCCCTCCTTCCCTGGCATTCCTTTCGCTACCGATGGAGTCAGTTCATCATTAAGGACATACAATACACAAAGTGGATGGCAGGGATAGGAAAACAAAAATATTTGTTTATAGACAGGTGATGACAAGGCGGAACAACAACCGATTATGAACTCCCTCCAACTCACCATACAGCAACTGAATTTGAAGCAACTGTCTAAATTATTCACCCTCTGACCGTATTTACGGTTTATAATTTGTAGTTAAAGTTAAAGATTAAAATGGCACTTTATTTTAATTTTATTTGGGTCTAAAAGAATATGCGTGAGCTTTCTTATACCCTGGTGAATTCATTAACCGGGATTGAATGATATTGTTTGACAAATGGCGTATGACTCTCTCTGTCAGAGTCATACTTTAACCTATAAAGCACCTTTTTATTGTGATATTGTTGATATTCTTTTGCCCTCCTTGTGCAGGCTGTCAACATCGTTTTCCTGTCACCCCAAGTGGCCGATTCCATACTGACGTTCCACACCATTTCTCCATTAGACGCCTGTACCTACATGGGAGTCGACAGTGGGCAGCCACCTCTTAAAGTAGGTGTAGCCATGTAGCCATGTGTTTTTCACTTCTGCTTACGGTTGTCAATGTGATTTGACAAAGTTAATTAATACTAAATCTTTCCATCTATCAACAGCTGTCCCTGTTCTTTGACAAAATTCACTTAATACTAAAGCTGTCCATCTGTCAACAGCTGTTCCTGTTCGTTGACAAAAATTCACTTAATACTAAAGCTTTCCATCTGCCAATAGATGTCTCTGTTCTTTGACAAAATTCAATTAATACTAGATATTTCCATCTGCCAATAGATGTCCCTGTTCTTTGACAAAAATCTCATAATACTAAATATTTCCATCTGCCATCAGCTGTCCCTGTTCTTTGACATCCTCCTGCCCATGGCCAAAGGTGTAAAGGAGGAAGACTTTGTCCGTGGACACAGAGGTGGTTCTTATGGTCGACCTCCTGATGACCTCAGTTCAACAGACCGTGAAGTGATGGAACAAGCCAGAACGCTGTTGTGGCGGTCACTTCACGGATATTCATTCCGAGCATGTAAGAATCATCTTAAATATCCCTATCATCAACATTTATATCATCTCAACCACATTATCACCAACATTGCCATCAACATTATCATCATCATCAATAATAATTATTATTATTAATATTATTATTGTTATTATTATTATTATAATTATTATTAATTTGTTTTATTCAGGTGTCATCCAGAAAGGCCAGTACCATTACCTGGGAGAAACGGCGACCCAGCTCCAAACCATGTACCGAGAATGTTCACTGTCTGAAGGCCTGGGCATGGAGCTCACCAAAAGGGCACATGCCCATGTGGCGGTAATCTACAGCCATCAACCCCTCTTTCACTTATGGTTTTTTCAATCAATAGTTTACTAAACAAAATTAATAAATTTATGAATTAATGAAAGAAATTAATCAAAATACAAAGTACTTACAAAGACTTCTTGCCCCCGGGTGTATGATCTACACAATGCCACAGAAACCTGACTTAGCTACTGATCAGTGGGCCACGACCCATCTTGATGGAATCTTCTCAGTACTTATTTTGTCTCATTGAATCAAAACAAATCATTTCTTGATTAGAGGAGAACAGAAACGATCAAATAAATGTGATGGCAGCATGGTTGAGAAATGAGTTTGGTTAGCATACAATTATTGAAATGTTGTGAGTTCAGTTCCCGTTGGCGCTTGATGCAACATCGAGTCCTCGAGAAAGTCTCTTTAAACGCGTTTTCTTCTTTTCACCTAGATGTGAAAATAATACCTGGTATGGGCAACAGTATGACAAGATAATGCGCTGATTATCACCTGCTTTGCTAGATGCTCCCCAGCCAAGGTAACTGAGGGGGTATTGGTGTGAAATGGACTGCCAGGGGATAATGAATTGATGTAATGTCTGTGAGTGTATAGACTAAAAATTCATTGTAAAATTCAAATTTAGTTTGTACCCGTTGTCTTATAATATTATTATTACAATCTGAGATGAATCTTTCTCCCTGTTGTCTGTTTCCAGCCTTCGTGCAATGTGAGTGAAGAGTGTGTTGTAGTCAACTCATCTGTGTCAGGAAATCTGAGTGTGGGACCTGGGTGCGTCATTTCCAACTGCAATCTGGATGGTCAGTTTAACATTGGAAAGGATTCTCTGGTGTTGGGGCTGGACATGGACAGTTTCAAGGTAAATGCTTCCATGCGTGGCTGATTTGATGGCTGATACAGATGGACCCGATTATTCTGAAATTGAATATACTGAAATCTCGGTTAAAATGAAACTTTTTTCCAAAAATTGAATTTTTTCTATATAAATAAACCGGTTAATCTGAACGTAAGCCGGCTAATACTGGAATATTTTTTGACCTGTTGAGAACAGAAGTGGCAGTCATTCACGGCCAAAAGTCAAAATGGACACCAGCCAAAAAGAAAACTACAAAAAAGAAAGACAGCAAGAAAACAAAATAAAAAACAACAACAATGTAATGCAGTGATGGCAGTCCAAAGTCTACTTCTTACGATATGGCTGATGCAGTGTTTCCTTTCCATTGACATGAATATCATCCGAAAATCCATTATATGAGTAGCATACGAAAATACCTCTACACAGCTATGTTGCGTCATTATTGATTATACATGTACTGAAATCCCGCTTATGCTGAAATTTTTATAAATATTTGTGAGTTTCAGAATAAGCAGGTTCGACTCTATTTATATTTCAGGGACAATTTTGACTATTTTTCAGAATATATACTAATGAATGTGTAGGATAACATATTAATGGAAAATTCATGACCTTAAAAAGAAACATTGAGCACCACAGATCCGTACTATGAGTTGTGGGCTATGAAGTTCTTTTGCTTGAAATGCCTGAAGTGAAAATTAAGCACCGACCCTACTCTGAAAGGCTTGTAAATGAGTATTAGAACTAAAGTGTTGAGGACATTTAAGTGTTTTGACAAAATTTGTGTATCTGTACATATTATGAATGTATGTATATACGTTTGTATTTTTGAATGTATGTTGTATGTATGTAAGTATTATTGTATGTATGTATACATGATATATATCATGTCAGTATGTAGTATATGTTTTATATGTATGTATATAAGTATGTATGCATGCATGTGTATTGAAGTATGTATATAAGTAATATATGTTTGTATGTCCCGGTATGTATGTATGCAAGTCTATTAGAATTAACTAGTCTATAAATATATATATATATATATATATATGTGTGTGTAGATGTATATATATATATGTAGATGTGTGTTTTATATCATTATTAGTGGTACCATAGCTATCTTTCTTGTGTAACCTGATAAGCCACATTATAAAAATGTCATATTATTAATTAATATAGACTCATTTGGACCTATTTAATGTGGTTTAATTTCTTATTTGAAAAGTTTGGGGTCATTTCTTCACAATAATTGTTTTTTCTCAAGCAGGATTACCGAAACAATATTTTTTATATTATTTTTTTTTTATTATTTTTTTTTGATGGGGGAAAAGGGGGGGGAGGGGTGTATGTGGCTTATCGGGTTTATACACAGCAACACAGTATTAAGCTACAAAGTCATTATCATAAATATCATCACCATCATCATCATTATCTTCCATGTGTAATCCTGACACTAACACCTAATCTCTTCCCCATCTCTTAATCAACTTCCAACTACAGAAGTGCAAAAGCATGGATTTTCCTGAAGAAATCGTAGTCCAAGGATTCCGGATCACCCTCACATCTTTAGGCATTAGTAAAAGCATTGTCACAGTACATGGCATCAATGACAACATTCAGGTGCGACATTTTGGTATCAATTGTTATTTATTCCCTTCTAATTTTTTGTAAATTAAATACATGTATTTTTTTTGACGACCTTTCTAGTTTTTTACAACTTAAACATCTTTTTAGCTTCCTTTCTAATTTTTAGCAAATTAAACTTCCTCTTTGGTGTCCCTCCTGGTTTTTCATAAATTGAATCTTTATTTGTTTTTGGTGCCTCTTCTAGATTTTTGCGAATTCAGTGTGGGGTTTTTTTTTTTTTTTGGTGTTCCTTCTAATTTCTAGTTTTTCACAAATTAAAAGTCTTTGTGTGTGTGTTCCTCTAGATTTTCACAAATTAAATTTTTTTTTGTTTTTTTTCATTCCTTCTAGTTTTCACAAATTAAAAGTCTTTTTTTGGTGTTCCTTCTAGTTTTTCACAAATTAAAAGTCTTTGTGTGCGTGTTCCTCTAGACTTTCACAAATTAAAAGGTTGGTTTTTTTTTTTTATTCCTTCTAGTTTTCACAAATTAAAAGTCTTTTTTTTGGTGTTCCTTCTAGTTTTCACAAATTAAAAGTCTTTTTGTGTGTGTTCCTCTAGATTTTCACAAATTAAAAGTTTGTTTTTTTTGCATTCCTTCTATTTTTCACAAATCAAAAGTCATTTTTTGGTGTTCCTTCTAGTTTTCACAAATTAAAAGTGTTTTTTTGTGTTCCTTCTAGTTTTCACAAATTAAAAGTTTTTTTGTTTTTTTTTGGTGTTCCTTCAGATGTTTACAAATTATAAGTCTTTTATTCTATTGCTCCTTCTAGTTTTCACAAAGTAGTCTTATTTTGGTGTTCCTTCTAGTCTTCACAAATTGAATGTCTTTTTTGGTGTTCCTTCTAGTCTTCACAAATATTAAAAATCTTTGTGTGTGTGTGTGTGTGTGTGTGTGTGTGTGTGTGTGTGTTCCTTCTAGATTTTCACAAATTAAAAGTCTTTTTTTGGTGTTCCTTCTAGTTTTCACAAACTAGAAGTCTTTTATGGTGTTCTTTCTAGACTTTTACAAATTAAAAGTCTTTTTCAGGGTTCTTCTATAGATTTTCACAAATTGAATTAATTTTATAGTCAGTTTCCTCCCATCAAGCGCACTCACAGACTTAACATTAGTTATCTCCTTCCCTGGCTGGCTATTTAACTCAATAACCTTCTCAACTCTATGTTGAGCATACAGAAGAGCTGCTAATTGAAAAATCTTTTTGCTTTCAGTACTAAGTACTCATTCAAAACTTGAATGCAAGAGAAAAATTGTGTAAAGTAAAGAGACATTCCCAATCACTCAATGTCGGACCAAACACAAGTGGGAATCAAACTCAACATTTATCAATTGCAAGCCAGTTGTGCTTACCACTCAACATGGCATGACATTTCTACCATTTCTTTTCCTGCATAGTGAATTTCAATGTTGTTGATGTACAGTGCTCTTGAGCATTTCAAATCAGTGACATTTATGATCGATATATCACCTATTGACATTAACATTTACTTCCTATGTTGCAGAGATAAATTAGATATTATTTCATTCTTGAACATATGATAAATAAAACTAAAAGTATTTTTAATTGGGCTGATAAACTCAATTTAATGTAGTATATGTATTAATACATGTATGAGTAAATACAGGGGGAACTATTTATTATGATAATATTCGTGTATGGAGGCCTGACAAATTTGGCCTGAGACAGCAACTTATTGGCTTACTGAAAAATCTACGCGGAAGTGCCCTGCTAATTAACTCATTCAATCCTAAGACCGAGTATACTCGGCTTTGGCAAACATAGCATTCAGCCTTAAGACCGAGCTTAGTCGGTGTTGTGTATGAACCGCATTGTATGGCTCAAAAGCGGTAGTTTCTGAGCACTGACTGGCTGCCAGGGGCAGGGCTGAATGAGTCAAAACAGTTCAAGTATAAGCGTGCTTCAGCAGCACTCATCGCTGACACTGGTGGGCTGGGTGATGTCATGGTAGGAATTTTCACGATAACCTCAGGTCATTAGTGATGTGCGCTAAGATAAAAACTTTATCCTGCTTATTTCACTTGATTCAGGTATGAATGTGTACCTGGCCAATAAGGCCGCGTGATGTCAGTGTCTGAATAATTTTGTCACACTTACAGGCTGCAGATATTGTCCCATGGGTAATGTGTTGCTGTCAGTCAGAGGAATATAAAAGTCTTCAGGCAGATGTTCTGACATCCTAAAGAGACTGACATGCCCAGGTTATGCATGACCCTTGATGACCTTCAGTCCTTATTAAAAAACAAAAAACAAATGAAAAACGAAAAACAAAAAATTATTTCAACTCTATACGAATTTGTTTGCTGTCTTCCGTTTGGATTCAAAATGCAGTATGTTTATTGAGCATGAAGTGAAATATGCTGTGTGTTCTTCCTCGTGTCAACCATTTTACAATTAAAAACGATTATTGCTGTTATTGTTTTGCATTTTGATTGCATAACAAAACAACCACAATGCAAATATTTGTTGTATTGAATTTTACCCATGTCCACTACTTTGGTGATATCAGGATTTTCCTTGACTGCCTTGTAAACAGCCAAGGGTTCCTTTACATGCACAGCGTATATTATGCTCATAGTACCTCCAAGATTATAGTCAGTCTCCTTTAGGATTTGTCACTTTTCATCCAATTGGATTTCAAATTCAAGCCTGCAAGGGTATGAACCAGGGAACTTTGGCCTTTTTAGGCGAGCGACTCGACCACTGAGCTCCCCCCAATGCAAATATAAACTGTTGGTGCAAATCAAAAGTTCAATGGATACATTATTCTTTCTTTTGTCAATGGAGTAGAATTGGCTGAGTGAATAAGACATTGCACTGCAGCCTGAGTTTGAGTCCCACTTTGACATCTGATACTTTCTTTGGGCAAGATCATTTTTCCCTATTTCACATCTGCCGGGCTGTTCTATGGCTGATGACGGGTAATTCCAGTCTGTATTTAAATTAGACCCAAAAGAAAGATTAAATTGAGGATTAATAAAGTAAATTTGATTTTTATTTGATTTTATTTATTACAGGATCCAACGTGGAAGAGTCAGACTACTTTCTGCAACCAACCTTGGCTTGAAGTCATGAAACGTACAGGTATTGCAAAAGGAGACCTTTGGGACATTGGAACAGTAAGACGTTCGAAAACTAGACTCCATGTTCTTCTACTTCTTTTATCTGAATCTATTTTGAGCTTTAGGCTAGAAGTGTTCCTTGTTGAAATGAATTGCACAACAACAGTATGTTGGTTGATCTCTAATGATGAAGAGCAGAGGATCTTAAGTTAAACCTTTTGTTGTGTTGTGCAAGTGTGACACTTTCTGACACATTTCACTGGAAATTTCAGCAATTCACATAGAAAAGCAATAAGAAAAGAAGAAGAGCAATTTTACAAAAGGAGATATGAACAGTAAAACACTCATAGACCAGAATCATTGGGGTTTTTTCATCTCCCTTACTAAGAATTTTCTCTTGAGTTTTATAGAATAATTTTATGATAGCATTAAAGAGGTCTGCTGTGTTTTTCTCTACCTTTTGTTTTGGATCATTAATTATGGGAATATCGACTTGATAGCTAATTTTTTTTATTAGAGTCCAATGCTTTTTCATCATTTTTAGTGCATGCATATTATATATGATATTATTATGATAATAAGTAAGTTTAGCTAATAATAATGATAATAATAATTATAATGATAATAATAATAATAATAATAATAATAATAATAATAATAATAATAATAA
>JASKDV010197505.1:0-11115 GCA_032466395.1 Aegires albopunctatus
GAGCTGAGGGAAATGGGATCCAACTGGACAGAGGTGACGGCTAAGGCCCAGGACAGGAGGAAATGGAGAGCTTTTGTGGATGGCCTATACTCCGATGTGGGGTGAAAAAGGCTGATGATGATGATGATGTTAGATCTACGGTGTATTTTTGCAACAAATGAGTCCCTCTCATAATTGATTTATGAAACGTTTGATCGTTACAAGACAGTATTTCAAATGTTTTCAAACCAATGTGTTTGCTTATTCCTCGTCCATCGTCCATCGTTACTTATTATGTACGATAATTCAGAACATTATATATAATATGTACATGTATATTATAATTTGTTTGTCTTTAGGTTGGGTGTTGAAATCATACTTAATTTAATACAACTTGAAAGCACAGTTATGAGACCTAAACGTTCACTTGACTGAAACTGAAACATTTCAAACTAGAAATAGTGAGTATTGTGCACGTACATCACTTGTCATTGTGCTAGACTAAAGCCCCTCTCTTTCGTATGCTTGGCAAACATATTGAGGAGGATTATTGAATAAAAACGCCTGACACGGGATTCTAATAATCTAACGCGCAAATCGCGCGATTTATTGGATACTGCTCTGCAGGAAGTTCCATTTTAGTTTTGCTTAAGACGTCATTAATTTCAGTGTCTATTTACCACAAAATTAAATGACAGTTATTGGAAGTGGGAAGCCGAAACTTACAGCATGATTATAGAAAGTAGAGTCGGCATTGAAAGCAATATAGCAAAACTACCACGCGAATCCGTATGCCTTAAAAACAAAGATTTAACTCTCCGCTCAATAATTTCTTTTATTCTAGATCTAGATTTAAATTAAGCATTAAGCTTTAGCGGAGTGGGCAACAATATCTTATTCTTAACTAATGCATCCAAGTACGTTTCCCCGAGCGAAGCCGGGTACCCAGCTTGTAATTATATAATAACAAGACATTGTTTATTTTATCAGTCAGCAATAATCATAAATAGCCCCTTTATCTTAAAAAAGAAAAAAAGAAAAAAAGAAACAATCAATTACATGGTACTAAAATTGACCAATGACGTCATAATAACGTCAGAAAGCTTGAGCCATTCGCTGATGTTCAAAATAGAAAATCTATGTCCGATATATTACTATTATTATAACAATTATTATGTGCCTTTACTGAAAATAACCTCCACTTAACGAGTGGTGAGATATCGTTGACCACTATCATTATGGTTAGGGACTAATCTGTTCTCACTCGAGGCTCAAAGCCTGTTCTAATTGATCTAATGATCGATCGATAATGAACTCTCTAAAATAAAATAAAAAGTAATTAAGCATCAATTAAGTCAAATAAATCAACAAATTAATAAGTTCAAATAAATAAATAACTAACTCATTATCTCATTATCTACTCTCTACACCATAGTTCTGCTTGAAAGATTAATTGTATCGCAATGATGTTCCTAAGATTCATATTGATTGCATTTGACAATATGAATTACTTCTAATCAAAAGAAGCTTTTTAATTCAAGGAGAAGTAAATAAAAATATCAAAATTGTTTTGTTTTAAAGGTATAACTTGCTATGAATTCAATCCTTGAGAGTTATTTAAAGGTGGCCATTTTGTTTAATAGTCGAATCGAGTGATCATATCAATATAATAATAGGAATGTATAAATCATAGGCAGCGGCTAGCCTGCATAAAAGGTGACTCCATCATTGACATTATTATTTTGATTTGCAAATTTTATTCATAGTGGCCACTACAATTACAAATGTTACTGTTCCAAGAGTAAAGTGAAAACTTAAGGCAACCAGAGACACATACACTCTTAATCTCTCCCCCCCCCCCCCTTTTTTTCCCCCACCCCACCTCTCCATTCCCTTACAAATAAACACACTATCACAAACTCACCAACCCGTAATACACATTGTCATCCTCATATGATCACCATAACAACACACATACACACACACACACGCACACACGCACGCACCTACATTCGTAAAAAACACACTCTCACGTTCCATCTCTTCCATAATGCAAATCATCACAAATCAGTCAGTCCTTTCAGCTCGTCAAATCCCGTTCTTAAACCGTAATCGTCGATGTCACTCACTGGAACTTGATCCGATCGTTTTAACGGAAAGGTTTACTGGACGACACCGATGCTTCCCAGTTGCCAAGGCAACTCACAACTATCGATCGTGGCCTCTCCCAACGACTAGTTTCGCATTCCAATTTCCCCATACACCTCTCCTTTATCTCTATAATGTAGATGAAATACCATGAGTGACACAGGATGTAGAATCTAGACTGTTTTCCGGGGGGATAAAAGAGGAAGAACAGTAACAATAATAAATAAGGAGTGTTATGTGCCATTTTAATATTATTTAAATATCAGTAAAAGCAAAGTCCTCACATCCCTGCCAATGGAATCTTTCAAGTGGATCTGGATTTGAATATATTTTCTACGCATTAGGTATGGTAAAATTTCTCACTCATTGTTTTTGCTTTTTATTTTATTTTCGAAACTGAACTGACTATTGAGATAATTTTGTTACTTGTTTAAACATTTAATTAACAACGAGAATTCTGTAGATTTCGACCTTCTCAGAGATCCAACCAAAAATGTTCTAGGCCTAGATCCATAAGATTATCGAACTTTTGTTATCATTATCTTTTCAAAGTTACTTCTATGATCTTCCTCCTCGCGTCAAAGCTAATGATAACCTTTCTGGCAGTATACCTGTCTGTCAATCTGTCTTGCTTAATCTCCACAACATATGTACAATATTTACATTGTGAAATCAGGCCTACTACTATTGCGATTTAAAATGAGAGGCCATAAATGTAAGAAATATTTTGAAGTAGGTGCATGTGCTTATACTTATGCATATGAGTGCATAACTATATCTATAATATATATATATCTATGTTATGATTTTGTTATGAATGTCTTTCTGCCTGCCTATAAGTATTATAATCATGTACCTTGCTGTATGTGTGCATGTATGTATGAATTATATGTATGAATTGTACGTATGTATGAATTATACGTATGCATGTATGTATGTATAATATGTATTATGTATGAACAAATGTATGATTTGTATTTATGTATGTATGTAAGTATGTATGTATGAATTGTATGTATGTATTTATGATTTGTATGTATGTATGTATCTAGTGATAGATCTAACTGTATGTATAATTGTATGTATGTATGTATGAATTGTATGTATGTATGTATGAATTGTATGTATGTATGTATGAATTGTATGTATGTATGTATGAATTGTATGTATGAATGTATGAATTGTATGTATGTATGTATGAATTGTATGTATGAATGTATGAATTGTATGTATGTATGTATGGGTTGTTTGTATATATGTATGTATGTATTTATGTATGTATGTATGAATTGTATGTATGTATGTATGGGTTGTTTGTATATGTGTATGTATGTATTTATGTATGTATGTATGAATTGTATGTATGAATGTATGTATGTATGTATGTATGTATGTAGGTATAATGTATGTATGTAGGCAAATGTATGTATGTATGAATTGTATTTATGTATGAATTGTATATATGTAAGTATGTAAGTATGTATGTATGTATGTATGTATGAATTGTATGTATATATGTATATATGTATGAATTGCATGTATGTATGTATCA
Source organism: Aegires albopunctatus (assembly GCA_032466395.1). Taxonomy (NCBI): domain Eukaryota; kingdom Metazoa; phylum Mollusca; class Gastropoda; order Nudibranchia; family Aegiretidae; genus Aegires; species Aegires albopunctatus. Next base: position 3,680 of record JASKDV010197505.1, read on the forward strand.
ATTGTATGTATATATGTGTGTATGAATTGTGTGTATATATTATGTATGTATGTATGATATGTATGTATGTATACTTGTATGTATGTATGAATTAATTGTATGTATGTGTGGTATGCATGTATGTATGTATGAATTGTATGTATGTATGTATGCATGCATGTATGTATGTATGTATGCATGTATGTATATGTATGTATGTATGTATGTATGTATGTATGTATGTATGCATGTCGACTCTTGGCTGAGATGGGTAAATTATGAATACGCTCACACTCATATACCGTGTCCCATACAAGGTTATGTTGATGATGTGTGTCTAATGGCAAAAAGAATGGAACAGCTAAAAACAATGGTTGTTAAATCAGACAAAGTTTTAACAGCAACAGGTATGGAAGTCAAACATAGAAAGTGTTCTATTTTGCACGGACAGAGGTCTGGTAACAATTGGGTTAAAAACAAAAGAACAGAACAAACACCTTTCTTGATTCAAGATGAACTCATCCCGTTTTATAACAGAAATCAAAGCTATAAATATCTCGGCTACAACATTTGTATTGACAACAAAGCAAAGCAGAGGTCTGACCTCATTTATGACTTTGTTCACATTGTAAGCTATCAACATTATGTGTGTATCTATATTGAATTTTTCGTTTGCCAATCTAGAATTTAGTGAAAAAGAACTGATTTCTTTAGAAAATACTATTGTTGATAGTGTACGAGAATACTTAGGATTAAACAAATCATCAACAAGATCATACATGTTCCTTACTAAATCAAAAGGGGATCTTGGCATCCTAAACCCACAAGTGTTATGTTATACATCCCATCTCTCTTTCTATATGTCTGTCCTCTATTCTGATGACGAAAATGTTAGACAAACTGCAAGACAATCCTTGTCCCTTCATATGGAGAAAAGAAAAGCTATTCCCGCAAATGACGACGAAGTCAATTTTGGTGGTTATGTGATAGATGAAAACAAAATTGTTAAAAGGTCGAAAGTTAATTGGGCCAAATCGGACTGGCCAACACCTTTTCGAAATGTGTGTAAAAGAAAAAAAAAAACTTTTAAAGTTAAACGGTCTTTTCTTTTATGATTGATGAAAGTGTGAGCTTTAAAGCGATAACACCACAAGAATTTAAACATTTGTTTAAGGCAAGAAAATTAAATCAATGCGAAGGAAAATTTAAAGAAAGAAGTCACAAGGAAGAATTATTAGAAATCTTGAAAGGTTATTGATCACAAAATGTGATCAAAATGTATTTATAATATTAAGATATCAGACCAAATCAGATCCTTCATCATTAGAGGAAGACTATAACTGTTAGAGTGTGATAGCTTACAAAATCTGTACTACCCACGGTCATACCCTAAAAATTGTATTTTATGTAGTCATCCAGCGAATACTGCCTCTCATATTTTGAACGGGTGTACAAAATTCAATGAATTTTACCAAAGACAACATAACAGACTGGTAGGTCTGATCCAAGACATAATTAAACATGCCAATAATGATAAATAAATTCTTAAAGATAGAATTCTGACTCCCCAAATTTTTTAACCATCATCAGAGATTCCACGATTTACGAACAAACATATAAGATCTGACATTGTGAATATCGATAAAACTACAAAACGGGTGATAATAACAGAAATCTCCATCCATTTTGACGCCCACATTGACAAATGTTACAAAACAAAATTTGATAAACATTTCCCTCTTAGCCTTGAAATAAATTCCTTAGGATACAGGTGCGAAGGAGTAATTCTTCTTATTGGCAGTTGACATAGGTTGAAAACTAATTAATTTTCTTCTACTCTTTAACAAGTACAGATGATGCTTAATCTGCACAATATGTTGGTATTAATTCACGATAGGATTAGGAGTAAGATAAAAAGGATAATATCACTCGGTGATCATGTTATTTGTAATGTAAAAAGTTGCTTTTTTACATCTCAGATGAAAATGTTGTTGTAGTTAAAGTAATGTTGAATTTGATATATAATGCAAAAACCTGTTTTAAAGTAAAGAGCATGAATGGCATCTCAAAAAACATTTCTGTTATTGCTCGTAATCTTTTTACTGTAGTTAAATGGGAACACCATTATAGTTGTCTAGGTGTGCCCATTTTTGTACTTTCTATTGCTATCACAAACATGAGATACATATAAATTACTGTTCCGCAGTTATTGGTTAATAATTATTTCAAAAAGAGATTTAAGAGAATAATTCAAATGAAATGTGATCCACTGAATTGAATTACACTCACCTCTTTCCATTCTTTTATTTTAGACTTTCAACTATGGATACTAAAAGCACAGGTACGTTGCTAAAAAACGACATGACATCTGTGACATTAGTGTCTCCAACACTCGAAGTGTCAAGGCCAAATTCAAGCAGTGACACTTCTAGTCAAAGACAATATCTCGGATTTCCAACCAAAAGAATGGAAATACAGTTGCGAAATGATATGAGCAGCGCGAAAAGCTTGCCATCTTACTTCAGGGAAGATAATAATATCAATGTCCCCTCATCTCCTCTTAAACGATCGCTCCCAAAACTGATGTCATCTTCGAGGCGTAAGACCAGAGATGGTTCGGCAAGCGACAAGTCCACGGGTGATCTCCAGGTGTCGAAAGATAAAGAAGAAGGAATAATAAAGTTAGAAAGGAAAAACTATTCACCAATAATCATACCTTCTGCAGTGCAAAAAGATTGTAGAACAAACACCCCATCGTGTCAAGATGTTGAAAGTGACCTTTCTTGCGAGGACAGTAGCACCTGCACCAATGACGTCACCGAATACGATACCATGTGTGAAGGTATTTATGACATACATTTAAAAGATGAAGCACAACCATCAAGGGCACCTAGTCTGCGACATGGGGATCTTGGAAAAAGCATGGATAATTGTGAACAGCCCACGCCCCCAATGATAACACAATTTACAGGTCAATTTTTCTCCAATAAATTCAATCGCGTTAAAAGAGCTAAAGCTGAGTGCCATAGATCCCTAGATTTATCCACTGGACCGCTTCATATCGGAAGAGCTAAATTGTTTATTCGCCAACAAACAGTTGATTGTGAAAGTGCCAATACATTGAGACATAACCAAATTAGAGAAGCATTCAAACAAGAATCGGCCAATTGCGACTTTTCGAATTTATTATCCTGTACTTTGGCAAAGAAAGAATCAAACGATCAATTGCTTCAGAGGGGCGATTCAAATCATAATGTATTCCTCTCATCAGCAGATCCAATAACCGCTGTATCTCTTGTCAATTCAGACTCACAGGACCACATTTTTGACTGTGAGACAGACTTTCAGCTGATGAAATCGGGCAGTAGTAGCATCAATCCTTTATCTTCTGTTCCAAACATGTGTCTTGATCAACTGGCCAATTGCAAAGAAAAAAGGGATGGGTCAGACAACATTAAAACATTTTCAATGAATGAATTAGAGAAAAATCGCATCATTGACGATAATCATGATGATAGACCGGATAGAACAGATAAGTTATGCAAGACAAAGACAGTTGATGATAAATCTACAAACAATTCTAGAAGGGCAGGTGCAACACAGAGTCTTCGTTGGAAGCAACAAAACTGGAAACAAGAAAGTAAGACGAGAGAGAATGCTTTGTTGTCAACTGAATTACAAGAGGGACCAAAATGGTCTGATAAAATCAACGATTTAGAGAATGGTCTCGTGAAGGATGGCACAGAAAAACAAGAAGAAAATAACATGGGTTATAAAGGTTCATCGAATTTGACAATGGTTAAACAAAAGTCATTGTCTCCTTTTCTAAAAAGTGTTTCGAGCAACATTCCAATAGGTGAGACAAATGCTTATCTTAATTCCTCCAATAAAAAAAGTATGCCTTCACTGTTATCAACTCAAAACACTAATGATTGTTATTGCTCCGGTAGGACGGATACAGAGAGACAAGTGAGTCCATCCTTCTTAGCAAGAGTTAATGAAAATTTAGAGAATGATGAGGCCAAAAGAGATGTTCTTGCTTCGATTCCTGTAGTAAAGAACTGTTTTTTTGAAAATGAACCTGAACATAATATAAACGACGAATTTGTTATCGACAGAAGTGGGAATGATTTTAACCTGATTATCGCATCTACCAACAAGAAAGTTAACCCGTTAGATACGTTACATGATGAAAATGTCGATGAAAGCACACCAATATCACAAAACTATCCTCGAAGTTGTCAAAATCGAATGCCAACACCCTTTCCTGGAAAAGTTACCAAAAAGACAAATTGTGAATCTTTCGTTGTAAAAATGAATTCGATCAGTCAAATATCACCCATTAATTCTTATTCTGACGACAATAGTCATCAAAGTATCGCATTTGAAAACTCACAGTATGGATATATTGAGGCTTTTACTGACACAAATGAAAAACATACTCCAAACACAACTTCTTCCCAAACCGGTAAAGGTGAAATTATTGTCCACAATGATAGTGTAGCCCACAACACTTTAACAAGTAGAGGAGACGATATTATTGCGGTTGGCAAGGACAACTATGAAGTCAAATCAAACATTTCGTATGAGCAATTGGAAGAAGATTCTTTGATTAGAAATAACCCAACCCCGAAGGTTTACGTCAATATCAAGGGTACATTCGAGGAATTTTCGACACGAAAGTATCACAACGTTTCACGTGTATCCAAGCTGCATTCGATCAGTAATCAGCGTTATGCTTTCAAAGAAAATGAATTTTCGGTGAAATATGTTAAATATTTCGACATCGAAGAGTCTCGAAAGCAGAGAGTGAATCAAACATTCAGACCGGCTTTAAGTATTCAAGACATAACGTTTGACAATCATTCATCACATTCAAAATGGGAGATGATCCATGGTGATCGTCAAGTACTTTTTGATCAACCAATTGGAGACTCAAATAGAAATAAAGCAATAATAAATGATAATATGAGAATTGCTGATGAACCTAGAACAGGCTCGGAAAATGAGTTGGACACTCTTTCAACACGAGTTGTCGTCACTGACGATACAGGAGTTAATTATGTAGATGGATCTTTCCTTCCTATACCAGCAAAGACCATTCAGGAATGTAGAACAGCTGCTCAATCTCAATTTTCAGATATTGAAGTTAGCAAATACAACATGATGAGCTCTTTTAGAGGCCATGCTTCTCAACTCAAGACATCCAGCGAAATATCGAGGGATTTGCAAAATGAAAATCGTGAGCGAAGTCATAATCGTATGATTAAATTATCACCAAATCCTGATTTAAATATGGAAGCCGCATTGACCAGATTGAACGAAAGCAATGCATTTATGGAAAGCCAAGCAGTTAAGACAAAAATACCAATTAAGCAGTCTGGATGCCCATTATACCCAAAACCTCTACGGAGACTATTTGAAGAATTTTCACAGAGGGAAGCACAGAGAGATGATAAAATAAAATGTAGTTGTGCCTATGTTTGTAATGAATACGCGTATATCATGGCAAAGCCTCATGTGTGTTTTAAATGTCTTCGTTTAAGACGCTCACAACATGCTCATAGCAAAAATAATTCTATCAGAAATCACCAGGGGATCATTTTAGAATCTCTAAAGCATTCATATTCACATGGTAATGCTTCTAAAGCTAGCTTTTTTCTCGATGGCTTTAAGATGGAAAAATTTAACCTAAGAAGTGATATGTCCTGCAACCAAATTTCTCTCTGCGCATGTCAATCGAGTAGGAAGATCAGGTCTGAAAACACCCTTAGATGTTCCTGTGATGTTAACAGACAAGTCGATTCTCGTCCACTAACCGATGTTGACTTTGTTCTCCCCAATATGTCTGTAAGGTCTAAAGTGTCTGATATGTCCAGGATGTCTGTTACACCCAGGGCAAACGATTATGGTGACCACCTTGTCAATAACGGTATTGACATTCGACCAGACGTATCTCGTCAACAGGAATGCGATTGGAATGAAGCAAGACATCCAGGTTAGTTTGATTTTCTCTTATCATTTTTAAGACACTCTTATCACAAATAATCAAATTTAATACAATCCGATAGATGAGCAATAATTATAGGCATTTCAGATTTTGTCACTAAAATGCTATCTATGATATTTTCTAAAACAACTTCTATATGAATGCTGAATATTAACATAAAATTAATCTTCATAATAATACTTAATTAGACAAATAGTCATCTTTATGTCAATTTTTTTTTTTTTTGTAGGCAAATCAAGCTTATTATTTTAGACAAATAAATAATAGAATCAGCCATCAGTGAATGGCATCGTAGGTACGATTCGACTTATAAATGGAAACCAAAATAACCGGATCGGATCAAAACTTACAAAATTTCTGTTGAAATGTTTTGCATTTTCTCGAGGCTAGGCCAAAATTTGATATTTGACTAGATACGATATTTGCGCGTTAAGACACATCTAACAAAATATTATCAATCTACTGCGACGCTTTTAATTATTCTTTCAAAGAAAAATGCTAAAATTATATTTACAATTATATTAATTTGTATTCATTAATGCTATATCTGCAGAAAAAGAATCTGTAGCTGTGGTCGATCAACTAAAAGCTCTTCAAATCTATCGTCATGGGGCCTTTTCCAACACCAATGTCCTCAAATTCCCGATGGCAATGAATACAAACCAAGGGACATCTCCAACAGCTACTAGCCATTCTCCCCGTATGCGTCCTGCCTTAATAGCATCTTTGATGAAACCGCACATACTAACGTCAGCCGGTTCCAGGGCCTACTATGACAATGATTTGGAAGGAGAATTTACTTATCTGAAAGGTTCTCACTTGTAAGTGTACTAGTTATTATCATCCATATTATCCCATTTATATTTATTATCATAAACTTCTGTTATAAAATGGTTGTACATTGAACGTCTTCTTCTTCCCCATGCAGTCGCCTATTGAATCCACCGACTCCTCCTCCAAGACCCCAAGTCAGCTCTTGTACATCAGAAGAAGTCCAAAGACTAGCACAGTATGGTACAGCACTGATATCATTGCTATTTTCATATTCTTAACACCTGTACACTCCATTGTCATCAATATACCTTACCGTCTCTCTTTACTTATCTCGCTATCTACTTCCCTATCTATCTATCTTTTCATCTGATTATATATATCTATCCACTTACAATGTACATGTATATATATGTCTCTGTCTTTTTATTCTTTTCCCAACTCTCTGTTTAAATACCTTTGTCACCCAGTTTATATCTTTCATACATATTTAAATTATTTTTCTATGTATCTATGTATCTATCTATCTATTCATTATTATTATTATTATTATTTATTTATTATTATTATTATTATTATTGTTAATATTAATATTATTGTTATTATTATTATTATTATTATTATTATTATTATTATTATTATCATTATTATTATTATTATTATCATTATTATTATT
>JASKDV010197527.1:0-11114 GCA_032466395.1 Aegires albopunctatus
CTCTCTCTCTCTCTCTCTCTCTCTCTCTCTCTCTCTCTCTCTCTCTCTCTCTCTCTCTCTCTCTCTCTCTCAATATACCTGAATCTCTTATTTACTGTTCATACCTTTTTTGACTAGTCAATTATTGATTGTTTGCTTATTATCATTTTTTTGTTGTTGCTCGATATACTGCATGCATTGAAATTTACTTCTCATTAAGTATTCTTTTCGTCTTTATGTAATAGCATAGTACTCGAAATTAATATTTATTATATACCATCTATTCGATTTATCCCAGAGTATATTAGTAGACGGCTTTGTATGGCAGCTAGCAAAATCGTACCTTATTTTGATTGTATACCTACAGATACAAATTATGTCGAAATACATGTACACATGAATTAATTTTGTCTTGCAATTCTTCAAGATGGACTATTGCAACTTTCACAACATTTCAGGTAAATTTACACATAGGTGATCCATAAATTTTGACTTATACAATCTCTCCTGCAGATTTCATATTTTCATAACACAATGATAATTTGAACTAAAGGACTTTCGCGATAAGTACAAGACTTCCAATTCACTAGTCCTAAATGTCCAGTCCCGTGTCCTGTTATGGAATAATTAAACCGCCTTGATATGTTATGTAAGTGTTATGAATAGTGATTAACTTATCTTGGCTAGATGGCAGCTATTCTCAAACTTTTGGACTTCTGTTGCGTTCCATATTGATGACCTGTAAGTACTTTTCTTAGGTCTTGCCTTCAACATTATGATATATGATTTCATATTTTTTATGATTCATAATTTCAATTGTCATGAAATAATTTATCAAAATCATACATCATTGATCTATTATGTTTGACGTAAGGATATAGAAAATTTAGTTTAAAAGCTAAAATTTCATATTAAAATACTCTTATCTTTTGGAAATGATATATTGTACTCAAACGTATACCTGCAATGCTTTTATATAAAAATGTTTTTAGTTATAACAATGCTAAGTTCTCCTCTGTTACCAACTCCTTCTTCGTGATTATTATTCACTTCATCGCCATCGTCGTCATCTTCGTCACTATCGTCACCATCGTTGTCATCGTTGATATCATTTTATCATTATCAACATCATTTTCATAATAAGCGGAATTTGCAAAATTGAAACTTTGATTATGGTTTTCAGACAAGATGTCGACGTTGTTGACTCTTCTAGTAGTTACAGCCATCCTGGCACCGCCGGGATTCTGTGACATCCGGATGGTTCCTAAGGGTTTTGTCAAGTTGCCTAATTCTCAAGGGGCCTACAATATGGGGGCCGGAAATGCTAACAAGGCAGCCTATGACTATGAAAAGAATTTGATGTACGTCATAGGTAAGTAAAATAACATTGATTACTGTACGCATTCCATGGCAAGACGTATTTTTATACTCACGAATTCTAATAGAGGAGATAATGATCACTGAATTGTTGACGAGGATGTTTTGAAATTATACATCATTTATCCTAAGCTATCGCACATAATTCCAACAAATACTGTTCTTTTTGGAAAGAGTATTACTGAGTTCTTTATAATATAATATCTCTTAAGAATAGAAATAGGAACCGAGTAAATAGATCTAGATCTAGAGACCACGTTAGACTAGCCAATTACAGAACCAAACACATTAAATCTAAAGATCTATAATTAAAAAATAAATTATAATATATTTAACAGCATAGACCATACTATATGATATAAATTATAAATAATGACTTACCTACCATTTAAACCAAATACTATACCTGATTAACTATATTTGACTAGGCCTAGAACTAGGGCTCGAGACAGAAACTTGAAACTCTCCATCTACTGAATGAAAAGTAAATTACCTTAGAAAACAACTAAACAAATATAATCTATGACTTAGATCAATCAGCAATAAATTTCATATTATAAATGATTCAAGAATAAGAGACAAGGAAATTCAATATGATATCTAATAACTCAAAAACACTTCTAGATCTAGTATTATTATCTAAACTCTCCTTAGCCGTTATCTTAATTCAATCACGAGCAACTTTAGACACAGGAAAGGAAGATAAAATTGATTTCACCTTCCATAAATTAAATCCCTTATGGTACAACAAAATACAAAAACAAAAATTGAGCAAATTACAAATCTTAGATTTGAAAACAGTTCTCTTAACAAGTAGTTTAGGGAATCTAAAATCTTTAACCCAAATAAGAAATAGATTACTCCTAATTGTTAAACTTCTAGAAATCTTAGATCTAAAATCAAAGAGACACCGTTGGTAAATATTAATATTACTACTCTCAGGAGATATCGAACGTCACGTGGGTCCAGTGAGTGTAGTTCCAACTAGATTAGACCTAAGCATAAATCATGATCAACCAGCTAACCTAAGCCTCTCTAAAAAAAACAAGAAAAATCAGAGCTAGGCTTAAGAAGGCTAAATGCCCTTGTAATATTTGCCATAGAAATTGTAAAAGCAAAGAATTGAAAATGAAGTGTGATAATTGCAATGCAGAAACACACATAAAATGCTTAAACATAATGGATTGTTCAATAAAATCTACACCTAAAACATCCAGGACATGCCTAGATTGTGGAACCCAAAACTATTGTGGATTTTTTTTTTTTCCAATTAATAATTACCTAAATACCTCAAATAGATTTTGTTTACATAAAAATGCCAAAGAATTGGATCTTGATTTCAACTCCCGCATTAAAAACTACCACAACTCCAAGCAACTCAAGACCAAACATTTCCAAAATATAGAATCAACTCGCAATGGGCAAAAAAAAACGACTCTAGATCTAGACCGATACTTAACCCATATAAAAGTTTAAAATCAATTATTATTAATTGTTTTTTATTTATTTGTTTGTTGTTGTTGTTGTTTTGTTTTGTTTGTTTGTTTGTTTGTTTTTTTGGGGGGTGCGTATTGGCAGTAATACTCAACCCAGTTGAGCTATGTCAGTTTATTTGAAGAAGAAGAAGATATTTATTGATTTATAATTTCTATTTATCTTTTTTATTTATCAATTCGTCTATTTTTTTCTATGTAATTATTTATTTATTCATTTAATTTTTCATTATGTTGGTTTTTTTTTTAATATATTATTTCCCTTAAATAAAGGTGATAAAAACAACAGTAAATAGAATATTAAGGAATCCACCATCAGTAGATAATGATCTATACCAATGTAAGCTTATAAACAAATCTTAAAATCATATCTATAATAAATGAATTCAAGGCATGTAAAAATTTAAGAACTTTACAATCATCTGCCAGAATAGAAAGATAATATAGTCCTTCCTGTGATTGTCAGTTTTAAAGTCTTTAAACGAGTCTAGGAACATTATAAAACTATTATAAAATCACTAAGTATGAGAAGCATCTACTGCATCTGATATACTTGAATAGATCGTGAAAAGAGTGACAAGCTTTTAATTGAAGTCATGAGAATGTATGTGTACACTTGGGTGGGTGTGTTTGTGTGAGTGTTTGTGTGTGTTTGAAGGGTGAGAGAGTGAATTATTCTTTATATTTTATCATCATCATCACCATCATCATCGTTCAAAATAGATATGTATATGTAGTATTATTATTGTGACCATGCTGTGTCTATTGTTGCATTGGAAATCATGTAATCCAAGTCAAATTTACTAATGGATAATATATATCTTATATTACCTTATCTTATCGTATCTTTTCTTATAATCTTATCTAATACCAGAAATAAGCAAATTTACACTAAAATCACGATGAACTGATGACCCATTAATGCACCATCTTCCATTATTCGACAAGTGAAAAAATTATGTTATTTACTAGAAAATTTGATGTTTATCACCAGAAGACAATACAACTATCCTACGTTATCGTTGCAAATTTCAGGTCACAACGGTGATGTCATGAACGTCATCGATATGAGAGACAGTAAAACTGAACCAAAACTTGCGAGGACTATTATGTTCGACGCCCTCAACCAGGGATATCCTAATGATGTTAAGGTTGTGACTCTGCTTATCTCTTTATGTAAATACATTCCATTATATATGATATATACAATAATACCGTATAATATAATCTCCCTCTCTTTGATATAGCCAAAGATCTAGAATAGTGCTATCACTTTATGTAGAATTTCCCAGATACGTCTGGTTTTTATTCAGTTTTTGAAGTGTCGTCTATGATGTCAGCTCAAGATAAGAGTTTGATCATTTCTCTTATATAAATTGAGGTATCACGTTGATGTCATTCGTTTCTAAATTTAAAGATGTTTCCCCGTTGTTATTGCAAGTAATAATATGACTGAGTAGATGTGATCACCAATTAAATGATTACTTTGTAATTCTTCGTTTTGATATGATCAAGTATATTATAATAATATAATATTTCATTGTTTGTTATACACCAAGGATACCTAAAGATTTAACATCTAAACTCAAGCTCTTGATATGGTATAATGTGATATGATGATAGTTTAAGTTAATATTAAGGCATTTTTCATTAGAGATAAGACAATTTATGATTTAAATGCGTATTTCTCGGGTTGTTTTTTCAATCAATATTTAATAAACAATTAGTGATTTTAATACCCATTTCTCGGATCAATTTTCTCTCATTGTGAATAGATAATTAATGATTTTAATACCCATTTCTCGGGTTGTTTTTCTTTAATTGTAAATAGATAATTAATGATTTTAATACCCATTTCTCGGGTTGTTTTTCTCTCATTGTAAATAGACAATTAGTGATTTTAATGCGTTTTTCTCTAGCTGCTTTTCAATCATTGTAAATTGACAATTAGTGATTTTAATGCATATTTCTCTAGTTGTTTTTAAACCATTGGAGTTTCAAATTTATTCTTCTGTTTCCTTCTGCAAAATTAAATTCTAGGTGTGCAGATCAACTGGGGGTTTATCCCGTGCATTCCTTGCCATCAGCTTTGAATCAAAAGATTTGTCTGAACGGGGTCATGTTCATTTTTACCAACCCTTAGACGATCCTAATGATGTCCTTATTAGACTCAAGACTGTGATAGCAGGTCTGGCTAATGTAATATTAGTGAATCAAAATATCATAATAGCTTGTAGTAAGATAATCAATAAAATTAACAGTCATACGTTTTAGTTGGGCCTGATCCACATTTTTGAATTGATATATTGTATATATATATATATATATATATACATATATTGTAGAAAACTCAATAGAATAATGAAATTTTATTTCTAAAAGGAGATGTGTAAAAAGACATCAATGTCTAAAAGCTTTTCAACGTACATTGCCATTAGGTTTTCTCTAAGTTAACTCACCTTACTCTCTCTATTATTTTTTTTCTTTTCAAACAGTGGAGGGATTTGATCCTAAATCTATGCATTGGAACAAAGGGTGTACGGAAGTCTTGGTACTCAGTCGTGGAGTTCCTCATACCATCAATGGAGTTTTTGAAGATCCCAAGCCAGGCTTGGATATTATGGTACCTTCTTTTGGACTTAATGTCGACAGGAGAACAGTTCCTTTCAGGTAGTTTAGTTTAACAGATCTTTCTGCTTCGGTTGCATGTATGAGCCTAGCTATAAGCTTTCGATTTTGAGCTTTGGATCTGAGATTTTTTAAATTTCACTTGGTTTTAAGCTTAAGATTGGTATTACGACGAGCAAGATCTTTGAATAGAACAATCGATGATCTGCCTTATTTATTTCATCTAATTTATTTTTGCATTATTTCATTATATCATTTCAAAGCATTGTTTGTGTATTTTTCCAGTTGCGTGACCCTCTTGAAAATAGTCTTCATCAATGAATGTTACGGGTATATAATAATTATTGCTTTCATTTTTCATACCTCATTGTAAACCTCTTCCTATGTTGCCTTCAAGATGGTTAAGAAGAATCATAACTCATTATCATTTTATAGGGACCTAATTTAATGAGTTAACTATCTTTGAGAAGGTTTTTTTTTATTCATTATTGAGGTGATCAGTGTGAGTTATCTATGCACTAAAAATCATATCATGGTGTCCTGAGCCGAAATGCAAGCTCATCATATATTAAGATGGTGGATATCATGTAAGTTTTCCAAGGAGTTTGACTCAAGTGTGGAGAGGTGACGGGAATATTGTTAAGTTAACGCTCTGTAGACGTTCTTTTTCATCAATGATTACATGTACTTTTTTCTGGTCTTTACAATTTGTTTTTCTACCGTACATTGCCCTTATATATATATATCTTATATATAATATAATATAATATGATAAAATTCATTGATTTATAGAATCACATATGTAGAGTGCTCAACCAAAAAACTGGTTTGGAAGCTTTATATGTTTTGATAATAGAAAAGGATTAACCTTGGGGATGAAACAAATTTGTCGAGACCCAAGGTAAATCCTTCTCTATTATTAAAACATATGATATAATATATGTGTGTGTGTGTGTCTGTCTGTTTGTGTGTGTGTGTGTGTGTGTGTGCGTGCGTGCGTGTGTCTGTGCGTGTGTGTGTAATGTATGTTTGAGTTACAGCAAACCTTTTTCAACAAACACTGCAGTGCTCAGCCCAAAACTTGATGGGGAGCTTAATAGTAATATAATCATAAGAATTACCTTTGATTTGTGCAATGACAATATACATGCAGATTCAACCTTTAGACTCACTTTCTTTTGTTGTTAAATTTTTTGTGGTGATTTTTCTTCTAGTGACAGTGTCGTCAAAGCCTCCAATGTTCGTCGGGTTTTCAGCAGCTGTGATTCTGGTACCCATACTGCTCCATCCAACCACGCCCAAGACATTGAACCCACCTTTGTGACCATTGATGATGATAATAATGCATACATCTTATTCCAGGTAATGCAACAAATGATGGGTTTTATTATTTACCGGTGCTTTTAAAAACGGGCATTTTTGTATGACGTCTTTACAATTCTGCCATTTTATTTAAGAAGTGGTTATGCCAAAATTTAAAAAGAAAGATTATAATGATTTTTTTAGAAAGAAATCAAAAAATGAAAATCTATCGAAATGGGAGGCGAACCCACAACGTTCAATCGAAAGTCAATCGCCTTATCCACTCGGCCACAATGTCACGATGTTAGAGGCGCAAAGAATAATCATAGTTTCATACACAGCATGTCATCAATAAAGTCGTAAACAAAAATGCTGTTATAGTTGCACAAAATTCATTTGATCTCTAATAATAAACTGAGGTCCTAAACATGCTCGGGAAACACGCGAAGGATCATGGAAAGTTTCAACTTAAAGCATTCAGTGGTTTAGACACCAATTATGACTGTGTTTTACGACTTTTCGCCAAATAGTACATAGAGAGATACTGCACCGGCCTACTATCAACTTTTATGGAGTTTATTAAGCAGTGAAGCATTATCTTAATCATGGCACTTTGTATTTTGTTTTGTTTAGCTCTTTACGTGCGTTGTTTTTGTTGGGGTTTTTTGTGTGTGTTTTGTTTGTTTTTGTTTGTTGTTTTTTTGTTTGTTGTTTTTGTTTTTTTTTTGTTTTTTTTTTTTTTTTTTTTTTTTTGTGGGGGGGTGTTGGGGGTTTTTGGGGGGAAAAGGGGAGGGGTGTGAAGGAGTCGGTTTGCTGTTGTTGTTTATGTTATGATGAGACAGCATCACAAAATCAGCGATGTTTGTAATGTTCTGTAATGAATAGCATACCCTTTGCACAAAATCAACAACATAATTATTACAACAATACAATGCATTAATATAATACAATGCATCGTCTCCGACACCGTGTAATCCATCATAATACAAGACCAAGCCAGTCTATTATTAGAACTTATAATGCAAGTAATGATGGAAAACACCGTTTGGGCCTATTTTTATTGTAATGACGGGTAAGAATGTTAACCCGCCGACCTGACTCATCTCATTGGTCAAAGTATTACAAATGACCAATCAAAGCGGCCTTGGACATTGTTTACATTTGATTACAAAGCGAAGTACATTCATCGTACCACCATCATAAACAATGCTATCGTCTAGCCAATCACAGACTTACCGTCGTTCAAGACTCTGAGTGAGTGAGAGGAGAAGAGGGCCAGTAGATCATGGGGAACAGGTTCTACACTTTAGATAAAAACCGGCCATATTCTACGTTTTAAAATAAAACAAGCGATATTCTGCACTATTCTTTGAAACGAGAGAGTTGAAATGGCAGGTTCTGCACTTTTTAATTTTACGGTTACCCTTAATTCCTATTTAATTAAGATTTTTTGTACATTTTGACCACTTGTATCCTTAGATCTCACCATTTTGTACTTAAAGGTGATTTTGTGGGGTTTCGTGTGATTTGGGAATATTCTGATAATAATTATTACAAACAAATCGTCAATAACAATGTTTCCTATTTCGTATTGTTTTGTCATTTTGAATCAAGATAAATACAATTTATATCTATAATCCCCCATCCCCTCCCCTTCCGACCCTGGCCTGCCTTCTGCCTCGGTAATCAAGTAAAAAAAAAATTAGAAAAATAAATAAAATTTAGAAATGTTTTTGTGTTCAAAATAGTATAAAAGAGTATGCCATTTTTGCATATTATTATTATCGTGATCTTTGATGAAAACTTTTCATTTATCACGAGAAGAATTGTAATGTGGACATTTCTATAGTCGTTTGCATCCAAAGGCAGCATGTTTCGCTAGGTCCAGCTGACTTAGGTCCCGTGTCCACAGTGTCCATACAGATCGGATTTTTATCCAGCCAGGAAAAGTGGAAACAGTGACCTTGGCGAGATACCATATGGCAACTGGTAAAATATAATGCTAGACGTAAACATACATTTTCTGTGCGATCTGTATGAACAATGTGAACGCGAGTCCTTTACTGCCTTTTGGATGCAAGCGGCAGTTAATACCGTCTAATTGTGAAATTAATGTAAATATTTCCATAGAGCAATAATGCCATTGGTAAACTTGATCTAGATGACCCCCTTTCCATGTATATTTCCATAGAGCAATAATGCCATTGGTAAACTTGATCTAGATGACCCCTTTTCCACAATCATGTACCATGATCTGGGCCTAAAGGACTGGAGCAAATTGGGAATTGACACATCTTACGAGGATGGAGGTTAGTAAGGCTGTCATTCATAGATTATTGAAAAGAGAAAAATGTGAAAGGCCCCTCTACAAAATAAAAGGCTTAGAACACTAACTTCATTTGTGGACCCTCTTCTCCCTATTACTTTTGCGACTTTTGCTATCGTCAATAAAGTGCTGCGTAGTTGCCACTTCCAACACAGTTCACCATCGACCATAAATGCAAAATAATAAAATAGATGTTTAATTGTCCTGGTTAAGGGATACGGTTAATACCGACATGCAAGTTTAGTGAAGGTAACCTTTTTAAGGGAAGCCTTAATGATTTTTTAGTCTATATTATTAAACATTGTGAAATATGTTGAAACGTCCCTTTTCTAAAATGCGTATAATTTGAAGAGTTGATAGCAGAAGATAATATAATGTATTATTCAATAACCTGAAATGTCTTATTATAATGTCATTACCTACTCCCATAATTATGATATATCTTAAGGCTAACTTTAATACTAAGAATAAGAAAGCATCCCTTTGAAACTCTTTTGTTTAGGATAAATTCCAAAGAAATACTGGAATCATCCAGACATCAGCCACTGAGCAGCGCCACAACTGGGCAATAGGAATAGATTTTCTTGCTTAAGGAAAAAATTAAAACCCAAAGCCGAATGAACACACTGGGTAAAATGGGATATCCAATTATGACGTCATTATTATCATATTATTATATACGAGTCATTTATATCTATTTTGATAGGAATAAAGTTAAACTCTCATTCCATGTTGAGCATGTACCAACCTGGACATGCAGTAACCTTCACACTAGACAATAACAAGACCTACGTGGCAACGGCCGACGGTGGGGCAATCCGCAATTATGCCTTCAGGAGTGGTTCAACAACGCTATGCAACTTTGCTGAAAGTGCCGTAGGAAGAAGTTGGAGAGAAGGTATGATTGGGCGTCTTTTGGAAAATAACTATTAAAAACAAAATGTGATATCACAACTGATATGACTACGTATACTACTATAAATTACACATATACGATGAAAAATTTATTATATCGTATATTACAATTAGTTACAATTAGATTTTGTTGTCAATTATATAGGTAATGACGTCATAGGTGCTCGTACCGAGAAAAGCATCCTTATTAAGTGATGCTGATTCGAGCTATTTCCGTCAAAAAGGGTGACATCGGAATAAAGAGTAGACTTACATTTGCTTTGTTCCTTATCATATTTATTTTTTTATGAAACCAGTTTTGAAATTATCGGTCTAAACGATTGTATAATTTCAAATCGTTTTAATACAACATTTGGGGCTTGTTTTCATTGCAACAACCTGTCCATGTAGAGCTACATTAGTAACACTTCAGAGCACGACATAATTTTTATATTACAGGAAATCTAGACATTAAGTCTCTCCAGTCACCGAACTTGTCAACAGCTTTTAGATATTGTGATATTACATACTTATATTAAATTTGAGACTTTCAATTCATGTTATTGTATATTTTATTTCCTCTCAGATTTCAGTGGTTTTGTTGATCAAAATACAGCTACAGCATTGAAAGCCAACTTGAGTAGTAATGCCAACACAGGTAAATCATATAGTGTGAGGAGTACCTTTGAAAACTACATGTTATATGGTTAAAACTATTAATTTCTGAAGATTGTTTTTTCGATTTGTAGAAAAAGGGAGTAACTTTGCTTTTCCTTTGGTGACTAATTACCGAGTTATTTCTCTTCGTCAAGCATTATCATTATTATTATTACTATTATTATTATTATCATTATTATTACTATTATTACTATTATTATTATTATTATTATTACCATTATTATCATTATTATTATTATCATTATCATTATCATTATTATTATTATTATTATTATTATTATTATTATTACTGTATTATTATTATGATTTTCAATTATTATTATTATTATTATTATTATTATTATCATTATCATCATCATTATTATTATCATTATCATTATTATCATTATTATTATTATTATTATTATTATTATTATTATTATTATTATTATTATTAT
>JASKDV010197538.1:1015-11113 GCA_032466395.1 Aegires albopunctatus
TCTCTCGCTCTCTCTCTCTCTCTCTCTCTCTCTCTCTCTCTCTCTCTCTCCATCTCTCTCTCTCTCTCATTGTCATTTTTACTTACAAATTAATTATGGAGGATACTTATTGAATGCATATATGAAATATACGATAACCATGTACCGGGTAGGCCTATTCTCTTTACACCTGAATGCGGTGAGGAAAATGCGTGCAAAGAGATTTTTCCGACTCAACGTTGGACAAAGTGCTGGCTGGAATTGAACTCACGGTTTTTCGTTTGCAAGCCGACCACGCTAACCACTCAACGACCGTGCCACCATGATCCTTACATTAAAATTTACAACCAGAGATAAAATGGAAGGACTGATCTGTATGGTTTCACATCTTTGTCCTACTCCAATTGACTAATGATATCCTCACTCTTGGCCCACCACCAACTTTAACTCACCGAGGCATGTTGAAACATACGTTGGGGATCAAGCCCGAGTTTTTCCGGTTGCCAAGTTTATTACATGTACTATGATTTCATATTATTATTTTTAGCCTACTATTTCAACAACAACAAAATATACAAAGAAAACATACAAAGAAGGAACACAGAACATCAAACTACATGGTTACGTCAAACGAAATGCAAAGTTTCAGCTCTTATTTGAACACATTCTTAAATTGGTGTTTTGAAAGTAAATGTATAAAGAGGGCCGTCCCACGGGGTATGCTTGGCTCAAATAGGCTGATCCTCAGTGAGTTAAACTACTCCCACTATCTTTCCGACCTGAATGTCCCCAGTTTTTGAGATGCACCGCCCTTCTAAAACCTAGATACGAGATTTGCCAGTGTTTATCAACAGCAACTGCAGGGGTAGTATTAGTGACTGCTTTAGTGGGTTTGTTTATTGGCAAGTTTTGGCTACTAATGGATTGACAAGTAAAAGATTCAATTCAATTCAAAGAATGAAATGAGATATCTTAGTGTGCCATGCCATAAATACGGCATAATATGAAATGAAAACAAAAGGCATATAATTTCTAGAGAGCTTTCCCTTGGAAGCTCATTACAATACGAATGATAATTATGTACGGTACATTAGCTTACAATGAATTTTTGAAACACTTACAAAAAAGTAAAATGGCATCTTTACATACAATTTGTTCAAGGTGAATGCGGAATATGCATTGACTTGATGTAGTATCTTTGTTATTAATACATTGCCCTTATCAACTAACATTTTCAGTGATTTTAGCTAATTGAATTCCATGGTAAATATTGAAATCGAAATTAATTGCGACACCAGTTTAATGTAGCTAATGAAAAAAAAATTAAAATTTGCCAATGCTGTGGAAATGAATTCTTTCTATCACTGTCATCAATGCAGTCTTTTAACATAAGTGATGATTTTGAATTGGACATATTACACTGTCATCAATGGAGGTGAAATATTCCAGACTTTTCATAGAAAAGAATGATTGCTTACTCAATTCGTCATGGCTTGACTACGCTGAATGACTCCACATTGTGACATTTGGGCAAATCATGAGGGATCGTTTTGCATCTCTTCTTTTCTTTCTGAAAAGTCTGGATCATTCTCCCATTATTATTATTGCGGTCATCGTTTTACAATGGACTGGATATCATTCCCAAGGCTCAAGTTCAACAAGAATTGTTTGTTTACGGGTGTTGTCAAGTCTTATCTCATGACCAGCACATTTGAGGCGTGCAAGCATGTCGTATAACGACGTGCTCTTCTTCATCATAGGCAAATTCGGGTCATTTGAATTTCTAATTGGTCATTATTCTCTTGCTTGTTCCTAGTTGTCACATTCACAGTTCTGAATGTTGCTTAGTTGAAATTGATGACGCTTTTTTGATAATACTAGTCGAATACCCGCGACATCGCGGGAAAGAATGCATTAATTAATTGCATCATTATCGTTGACTTATTGCACCCGGCAAGCCAGATATATAGTTTTCCTGAACAAAAACGATCTTTAAATTGATTTATGAATTATGCTTTCTGCATTATGTTTAGATTCTACATACTAAGCTTCAATGTGGTCTAATACTAATATGCCATATTATGACCAAAGCACACTACACAGACTGTCAAGTCATAAGGCCTAGATCATAGTGGCAAATTACAGGCCAATTTCCTCTGGACAAAAATAGCTGTAATTTGCTTTAGTATGCATGAATTCCACTCACACCAACTCGTGTTACTGTTATCGAATGTTGGATGTTGGTTGCATGTAGTATGTATCACATTTCTCCTGAACAAATCTGGGTCATTCTGCTATGTGATCGCGACCTTACTGAGAGATCGCATTTTAACATTTTTATTTACGATTGCTAAAGGTTATTCACGTGCAGAGTTCGGCTAGAAATCATAACAAAACCTCTGGTTTGTTGACAACCTCCTGAAATCAAGTCATGCCAATGGTTTGTTTTGATTTTAGGGACCGATCATTTTTCTATCAAAATCTTTTTTAAATGCTTATTTTGGATAATTAAGCAGAGAAACATACATTTCGTTAAAAACACTATGCTACCTATATATCACTCCACCAAATGCATTTGCATATTTTTAAATCTGCCAGTCGATCTCTGCGCTTTGGTAAAAATTTAATTGAGCCAAAGAAGCACACTAATCTCCCTTTCGCTATTTATTTTTTAAAAAGAGATGTCTTTTTTAGCAAAGCCCAGTTTTCTCTCACAAACTGAGGTTATAAGCACTACATTCTATGATAACCATTTCCCCTAATTACTGGAAGGACTTGTCCAATTCATAATCATCACCCAAATACAGCATCCAGATAGGACAAAAATACCCACATTTTGGGCATTGTTACGTTTAAAGTATTATGAACCTTTTCTTAGATTTTAATAATCAAAATGTAGATCTAGTTGTTGTAAAAATGCAAAACAAAATTCTATCAACTGACCCGTTAAAGTTAAGTTTCGGTTTAATTTCATCAGGCAGACATAAAAAAAAGACAGAAACTTAAGCTGCATTTAAAGTTGTATGTATTATCGTATCTCATTGATTAACTTACATTAAGTAATGTTAGCTATAGAATGGCCTTATTAAGTTATCTTCACACGTCACAAGTAATGTTGTGATATCATCTCTTGGTGTTAAATTTGTTATATCCTCGTGTTCAAAGTTTTTGTAATGGACTAGAATAATTTGCGAATTTAAGTCGTCTGGACATATTTCTTGGAGCCCATTCAAATAGAAGAAAGTAATGTCTTCAATCCTTATTTGGTAATGGTCACAAAGGAATGACCTTCTTATGTCGTAACTGTATTGTTTGACTTAATGCTTTATGATCAATATTAAGTAATGAAAGTAAAAAATATCTATCTCTTGCTTAATAACTAACGTCATATTTCATGTTTCCCTAATTCATTTTGTTTAATTTCGGTCACAGTACCAAGTTGTCAAACGTAACTTGTTAATTTGGTGTCACGATGTGTATTTAATAATTTGATATCGAAGTGAGTCATCTACGATTATCGATACTCTCAAATTATAATTCTCCTATAGCAATTCCATTACTCGGTTGATGTCCAACTAGTGGCTATACACTTTGGATAAATTCAAACTCCATGCTGTTTGCTATTTTCCTTTGGAAATGGGCAGGTCATGGTTGGAAACCTAGTTACAAAACTATTTCCGTTTGTAATGCGTCCAACTGCCTTTGCTCAAGGACTCGACATTGTACAGATCGTTCGATCCTTACCTTTTCTGGTAAGAGTCACAAGGGTAGAAGACATTGGATGCGATAACAGTTGCAGAATAATTCAAATTTCTTCTTTAATAGGATACCTGCAAAACGATCTGGCATAAACTGCATGAATTCCACTCACAACAGCCATTATTGCACTGTTAAGCTTCATTAAATGTCAGTAATCGAAGCTAAGCTATGAAGGAATGAGTATGCAACTATTTTCTTATCTAGAAATGTCTGGATCATTGTGTCACTTTCATCGGGACCAAAGGCAGGAGTGAATGGCAAGATGAGATCCTTGACTTTCCTTCTGTCTTTCGTTATTGAATGTTGGTGATGGCGCTACTTTAACTTGACATTGTAGTAAGAACTTGGTCTATTCTTTCCTAAACCCATGTTCTGATACCTCTACGGTGATTTGTTGGATTTCAAGAGTCTCTCCAGGTCGCGTGTCCGTAAGGGAATTTTAATCCCGGCCAGATGGTTATTGTCCTCAGAAATGGAATTAGTTCTCTAGTACTTGTTGTTGTAGTGAATGGGTCATCGTGTTATTATGCTGTAACCCACGTGATTGTTTCTTTCTCCTCGTGAGTTTCGCTTACGTTTACACCAAGTTCCGTTAACATAAAGGAATAATATTATAATATTTCATAGTATGAAAGAGGTGAGTTAATAGATACACATCTGCTAATTTATGATATAATGAATTTGAGGCTTTTATTTAGCATGGTAGTCTTAAGCCGGTTTCATCTGCTGTGTTACTACTGGAGAGTTTGTCGAATTATTGATTATAGTCAATGTAACACTCCCTTTTCCAACTTAATTTATTTTTGTTTGATGTGTGCGCACGTCCTCTCAATTCCGCACCTTCATTGAACGTAGGCTTTCTATTTTTATGTTATTTTTTTTTCGGATTACCTCTGGACCACCTAAGATACGTGTAGTGTATTTCAATTCATTGATTCTTTGTTTGTTTGTTTGTCTTGATAAATATTTTTCAATCGAAACGTTGACTGTGTTTTGTTTGGTCTTATTCTGGTTGTGTTGCTTATATAATATCTTTGTTCTTTTATTCCCTTTTCTCAGCAATACTGGTTAATTTTCTCCTATAATTATTCTGGCCGAAGTCTTTCGATTGTGATATCTCGAGGAATATTTTACTCAATATCCTGATAAGAGGACACGAAGTCTTCTGTCCACTGCACTTTACAATTATGTAATATTCCGCATCTGACCCGCTCACCCTCACCCTCACCCCTCGTAATTATCTTCTGTTAGATCTGTATTCTGCTTGAGGTTTCTTTTTATTTCAGCAGATCTCAGGCCCGGCAATCAGGACAAAGGGAGAAATATACCCTGATACGGTAGAATATAAATTAATAATCTATTTCTCATCTCGGAAATACAAGGTTTTGTGTGTTTACGAAGTGATCGTGAAAGTAGTAAAGTTATGATGGACTGAGATCGCGAATGCTTTTCCAGACTTTTGGATCAGTCTCTCACTCTGGTAGAGGCTATAGAGTTTAGAGAAGGTGTAAACACATCAGGAATTTTGGTCATGGTTATCCTTCAAAGCTTTTCCGTAATTAAGTTCTACGTATGGCCTCGTTATGGGCTAGACTGCTTCGTTAGTGACGACAATGAGATTGACACTGTTAGCATACTTGGCGGCTCTGGAAATGAGGAGATACTATGTCAGTTAGTGAATGTGTGTGTGTGTGTGCGTGCGTGCGTGTGTTG
This sequence comes from Aegires albopunctatus, assembly GCA_032466395.1. Lineage (NCBI taxonomy): Eukaryota > Metazoa > Mollusca > Gastropoda > Nudibranchia > Aegiretidae > Aegires > Aegires albopunctatus. The sequence goes on from JASKDV010197538.1 coordinate 6,467, forward strand.
TCGTGCTTAGGTTTGGATGCAGATGTGTGTGTGCTCGAGTGTGTGTCTGTGTGTGGTTGCATTTGGTTTGATGATGCTAAGGCAATTGTTCTCCTAGAAAATAGCATAGTTTACGATGGTGATTTCAAAATTTTGCTATTGTTGCTCGTTGATTTCTTATATTTTTTTTCTGCTATTTTCTCACACTTGATAGTGGCACGGTTAGAGTTAATTAAGTGCAATAATTACGATTTGAAAATTGTGGAGTTATTGTAACTACCACCCTTTCATTATTAATTTTTACTTTACTCTCCTAATCTGATGTGCCTGAATTTATGTATCTGAAAGAGAGAAAACAATGAAAGAGAGAGAGAGAGAAAGAGAGAGAGAGAGAGAGAGAGAGAGAGAGAGAGAGAGAGAGAGAGAGAGACAGACAGACAGACAGACAGACAGACAGACAGACAGACAGACAGAAGGACAGACAGACAGAAAGAAAGAAAGACAGGCAGACAGAGGTAGAGACAGAAGAGGGTGAGGGGAGGGGGGTGCAAGAGAAAAGAGAAAGGATAGAGAGATGAGATGTATAGACGCGAGAGTGGGGGTGCAGTGGGACTGTTAATGATTTCTACTTAAGGGTAGATCTAAGAGCGTCTAGAGGGGTAGTAAGATGGGGACACAGATAAGGTCCCGTTCTTTTGTATCCAAAGTAAATCATGAGGCGAAGGGAACCCACTGGTGGAGAAAGCTGGGAGAGAAACGAGCCCTAGAGAGAAGTTAAATTCAATTCCATTCTCTCTAATGTTTCTCTTCACATTATGCACGAGATTGTTATTAAGTTAGCCAGACCATGGTAGGCTAATGTTTGCCGTCGGTCCGTCCTCATCTCCTCCATTTCCTATATGCCTGTTGGTTATTTATTTTCTTAATGATTCGCACACACCAGCGATGAAAGCAACACCGTACTCTCAAGGGACCTCATTCTACCAAAGGAATCACTTCCAACAATGGTTGTCTCCCTTCTATAGCGGTACATTCATCTGTGGGAAAGAGTTAAAATATTAGATTGTTTACAACAGTTGACAACATGCTTTTGTCTTTAGAAGTCTCTCATTGTGAATGGGTTGGTCCGTGAATAGTTTGTAGGTCTGTTTGCCAGTAGGTTTTTACCTTTGCATGTATTTATTATAAATATTTTATCAGTATAAGCTGTGAAATATTTATATTACTTTGTATTTACTAGCAACGGGTGTGGTACAGACATTAAAGATAAATGTTGGTATTCATGTGTGTGCGTATATTTATATTATTATGTATGTGTCTGTGTGTGTGGAGAGAGAGAGAGAGTGAGTGAAAAAAAAAGGGGGGGGGGGAAGTGAGAGACATAGACAGAGAGAGACAGACACAGACACACAGAGAGACAGACAAAAAGAGACATACAGACAGATAGATACAGAAAGAGTGAGGGGTGGGCAGGAGCGGATGAATGAGCTGATTGCTCTTTGATTGTACGCAAGGACTGAGGTGATGAATATTCGATAACAAAACCTTTCATGGTTATTTGAAATATTTTGACAGCTTGCCCCGTTCCTTAAAAAATGCATGCCTGTCTTGGTCCATTCAATCTATACCTTATCAATGCTTCTGATTTGTTACTCACTTTCGGCAGGCGGTGAGAGAAATGTCAATAGTCGATACCTGGGTGCCAAGTACAAGCTGATTAACAATCAATACGATACTTTTATCAAGAATCGATTCTTATGATTGATTTCACATCAAAACTAAGAGAATGAAAAAACGGTGGAGATATTCCTCAATAGGGAAAGAGAAAGGAAGAGATAGAGAGAGTGTCTGTAGTGCGTGTGTGTGTGTGTGTGTGCGATAGAGAGAGAGATAGAGAGAGAGGGGGGTTGGAGGATAAAAGAGGAATAGGGATGGGGATTGAGGGAAGAGAGTAAGTTCTTGCAATTCCCCTTCTAAATACTCTTAAACCATAAAAAGTCTTCTTAGAGACTAGTATCATCCATACACTTTCTTCAACACCCATTGGAAGCCGCGGTTAGTATAAAATGAAAAGAGTAATATGAGAGAAGAGAGATAGAGAGAACGAGAGAGAGAGAGAGAGAGAGAGAGAGAGAGAGAGAGAAACAGAGAGATAGAGAAGCAGAGAGAAAGTGAGAGAAGAGAGAGGGAGAGAGAGGGTGGTGTGGTGGAGAGTACGAAATGGGAGAGGGAGAGAAAGAGTGAGGGAATGGGAGAGGGAGAGAAAGAGTGAGGGAAACAGAGAAATAATATGAGAGAGAAGAGATAGAGAGAACGAAAGCGGGTGGAAAAGGGATACGTGCGTATGATGTGGGGATGAGGGAGTTATTTGAGTGCACCCTTTTTGTGAGCTTCGCTTTGTCTTTCATGTTTATAATCGTATAATCGATTACGAGGTGTTACCTGTCGTAATCGATATGCATGTGCATTTCAACTTTGTTGACGCTTAATGATGACAAAGAAAGAGTTTAGTTAATAGCAGGTTTCGATTATTTTTAAGGTATCCAATTCCGATAACATAAAATCTCCGGAGTCCATTTCCAATTCCTTTGATGTAAAAAGCCTACCAAGTTTATGTTTGATACAGCGCACCCATTACTAAGTCTTAACAGAACTAGCAATTGCTCTTGAATTCTACCAGATTTGACAGATTATGCAAATGGAAAATGTATAGAATTACTACATGATTCACTTTACATAGAGGGAATTCGCATCCTGGTCTATCTATATCTGCATCTGTATATTATCTTCTCCAACGTATCTCAATTATGAACATATGGTGGATAGCGTAAGGCTCTCATGATTATCCCTAAGTTAGTCGATAAGCGGACAGCGTGGTTTGGAGATTTTCGTTTGACCCACAAGTGACCATGTGATTTGGCAGTACATTCCACTCCCGGATGGTAGGTGGGAGGAACGACTGGCATTTGCATCGTTGTTACCGAACAGTTGTTTTAACTACATCCGGTTATGAGCGTGTCGTTGTGGTCGAGGGTTAAACAGCCATGAATAACCTTGTGGAGGAAGGCGAGACGATGATCGCGACGTCGCTCGCATAAATGGACTCCAATTGAGCGCCTTCATCATTTCGGATATATGCTTGTGTCGTGGCCAAAATCATTGAAGACAAATCTCGCTGCTCGTCTTTGGATCACCTCTAATCATTCGGCGTCCTTTGTTGTATGAGGGTCCCAGCTGTCCATCCATATACCAAACCTGGGCCAACTAATGATCAATAGTGTTTGTTCTTCAACATTTTTAAAGCAATTTGTTTATTTCTTCTGATGCCACCAGGGATGTTATTGGCTCTATTGTGTAGCTTGGTGATGTGATTTGACCATTTCAAGTTATCACTTATGTGGATGCCTAGATGTGGATTTCATTCAACAGTTTCCAAAGTATGGTCGTTGATGGATTAGTCAAAAGATGAAGAGATTCTACGTCGGCGGATGGACACGATATATATAGCACCAAAGACTACTCTATAATAAGACTATCTACTCCCAGTTTTTTTGCTATTTGCAGAGTGATGACAATTTCTTGGTTAACTCCCCTTTCTCTGGCAAGGGCAAAGCTAGCCTTCCCAAGAAGACCCAATAGGGTGATTGCCAATGTCACATTATATATGAATAATCTTTTCTACTTAGTGCTCATAGTTTGCAAACATTAACGGCATCATTATTATTATTATCATCATATCATTATTATCATTATTATTATTATTATTATTGTTGTCATTGCTGTCGTTGTCGTTGTCGTTGTTCTCGTTGTTTTCGTTGTGATTGTTGCTGTTGTCGTCGTTGTTGCTGTCGCTGTCGTCGTTGTTGTTGTTGTTTCTTTGAAACGTTGCTCTAGTCATTCATGAAGCCGAGCTTATTCTTATGCAATAATCCCGAGGCTTTCAAAAGGGTGTGATCGTTCGTTTGAGATAAGGATCTACATTTCCCCAAATATCAGCAGTTCCAAGGAAGAAACACTTCTGAACTCATTGTAACTTGATTTTTCCAGGAATTTTACTAAGATATAATTTCATTCCTTTCTTGACCACCCCAAGATCACCACTGATATTGTCGTAGCGTTCGTGCTCACATTCTCTCAAGTTTGATCTCTTTATCGTTATACATCGTACTTTGAGAGTTTCTCAGTAGTTTTGATCGATGTGGGAATGTTAGTCATGTCAATTATGACATTTTTCATTATTGTAGGCCTGTGGGCGCGAATTAACACGTCCTTAAGTAACTTCGTTGTTTTCGGTTACTGTTGCTGGTGACGTTCATAGTATTTATCATCTACTTTGATGTTAATACAACATTGTTCCCCCAATGAATATACTATGCTGCTGCTTTGTTGTGCCTGTGAGTGTAATCTGTTTGGTTAATCCTGTACAGCTGGAGACAACGTGGTCTATTGTTTCTTGTTGTTTGTTACAAATTATGCACATTGGGTCGTTGTCATCTTTCAATTTTTGTTTTGATAGTAATTAACTTAAATTAATCTTTAGGCTAGGCACTGATCCTGACTTGCAATCATAAAGTCTTCCGTCTCCGATTACATTATTATTATTATTATTATTATTATTATTATTATTGTTATTATTATTATCATTATTATTATTATTATTATTATTAT
>JASKDV010197548.1:0-11111 GCA_032466395.1 Aegires albopunctatus
CAGATATGACGTCACAATGATATCAGGGGGGAAACCCCCCTTTTCTGTGTTTTTTTTATTGTAACGTCAGGGGGGTACCCCCCTGAACCCCCCTTTTTTACTAAAACCCCCCACTTGCATGTATTCATCGTAAACATCCGGAAAAATCGCCCCAAATAAAGCCCGTTGTCGTATATGGCTATTAGCAATTTTAAAAATCGATTTTCTCACAAACTAACAATTTGCGGCGACTTTCATTATATCAGATTTGTCCTCAGCACCCCAAAATAAGAAAACATGTCTCCCGAAGCAAAGTGTGAGCGGGTCCTTTTCTATAATAATACCAAAAAAACTTTATTCGCCCCCATTAGAATTTAGTTCTAGATCTAATCTAGATCTAGTTTGTTTTTGTATCTAAACTTATTTGCCATGGGTGAATAACGCCTGCCTCATATTATCTAGATCTAGTCTAGATTCTGCTAAAGATCTGCTAATATATATTCTTTTATTGACATATTAGGTCTAAGTATTAGGCCTGTTTTATCTCCAGGTCTAAAAGACTTTGATTTAGAATCTAAGTTTGCTTGAGATTCTAAATTCTCCATCGAGATCTAGATATCTAGATCTAGATTCTAGATCTAAATCTATATCTAGGCCTAGCCGCCTAGGACAGTGGTTCTCAAACTATTTTAATACTTTTTGCATGGTGCGGTCTTTTTGCTATCGTTTAAGTTTAGATGGCCCTTGGACCTGTTAAAAATTTATTGGACTTGGTAACAATTGCAAATAATTTCAACTAGATTTCTAGATTATTAGATCTAGATCATTGTAAGAGACCTGCAGTAAGCTAGGAACCGCTTTGCCCCGCAGAACGCAGGAGATCTAGTTTGAGAACCACTGAACTAGGAATTCTTGTAAAAATCAAATTGGTCCCAAGACTCAAGTTACATGGTATGGAGAGAGAAGGGAATGTTCCATAAGAAATTGAGAGCTTTTAAAAAGCAAGCATTGACATTCCGTAGAGAAGGAAAGAGAAAGGTAGCAGCTAAACATACAGAAATTCAAGTTGCTACCTTTTGCTTTCCAGGCTGTTAAAAATCAAAATAATTTTTTACTTTAAAGTTTGTATAATTTTAGTTAAAAAGTGTTTCTCTGTAATTTTGTAATTTCTTAAGGTTTTAGACCAACATTTTTTAAAGTTTTACATTTTTAAGAGAGAAAAAAAAAAGGATGAGATTTGCTTCCGAACAAAGATACTTGATACACTCTCTGGGGCAGCCATTGTTCTTTAACATTGCTGTGATTATCAAAGTGCAGTAATTCCAATCGCACGTTTTAAAAGGCTAGTAGCAGCATTCCTCTTAGTGATAGGCTGGCAGATCTTTTAAAAACACGAGTAAAAACAAGCAAGCGAAAGCTTACTATGGTACTCGGTTCAGTTTTACGCTATTTATAAACCAAGTTACATTAGCAGGGGTAAATGGCGTACTGAAAAATCTTTAATCCATACACCTTCTCACACTTTCTCTTTTATTAAATTAAAAGGCCTACCCCATTTTAAAGATTGATCTTTCCATAACTTTATTCTTTATCTTCATGGGGAGTTTAAGTAGGCCTATGGATCTATCTCTAACTCTATCAGCCATGGAATCTAAAAATCTTAATTTATATTAATTACTATTGTATCACCTGCTTTTTTAACACCGATTATATATATCAGTCTTTTACCTTGTCTTTTTATATAAAAGTCAATGGAATTATAAAATCTTGTCACTATCTTCCAAATTGTGAAAAGCATTGAGGTAAGTTGTTTAACTTAATAGACATTAATTTACATTTAGTTGTAAACCTGCCTTTGTCATGGAGCTTTACGGTTGTAGTGTATTTGTTTATAACCACCTCTCTTTGAATGCTCCGTTGGATTTACTCGGCGTCATTTTCGAGTCATCATTCTTCATTTTGTGTCCGATCATCGTACAGTTGTGTGGATACCCATCCCTGGTATTCTTCTGCCATGGCCAAGTTATGTTCTGGAGTTATGTTTGACTCATATTCTGAGTTTCAAGCGACGCTAAAAGCGCACGAGAAGGAAAATCATGTCTTATATGTCGTAGAAGGAAGTAATAAACTGGTTAGTATGCACTTTTTAAAAAATCAAGTTTTATTTAAAGGTTCTTTGCGATTTATTTAGGAGAGCTTTTAATGGGTACAACTAGAGATAAATAAGGCGGATGGAACGTACATACCTAGTAGCCATTTTTTTTAAAAAAGATGATTTTGACAGTGATTTTAATTAAAGTTCCTTATAGAGGGAAATATTTTCTCCATTAGTTTACAAAAAGCACGACAAAAATTTCAAATATTGTAAAACAACATTCTACTTCGGCCATACCCTAAAGGTGATTAACATTCCATGTTTAGAATTGTTGAGAGTAAAGGTAGATGGTATGGTTGGTATTAACATGATGGAACATTCAAAATGAAGTCATAAAACCGCTGATATTATCATGAATGTAATTTGCTTTGAGTATCACAATAATATTGTAGACAAGTCAATTGGAGTGCACACTTATTTTGTTCCATTACATTACTCGTCTTGATTTTTAAAAGTTCAGATTCTTAGACCAGGTTTTGGAATCTGAAGACAAATGTTATGATGGTTAAAGCTGGAAATTTCACAAAAATCAAAACTTGGAAAAACAAGAAAAAACATCAGACCTGCGAAGTATAACAGGGGTTAAGTAATGTAATAGCCATTGGTTATTATTAATCTGAAAATCTGCTGTGATCCATATTAAACGGCATGTTTTGTTTTTTTCTGTGGGAATATTAGTATAATGGCTGTCTAGGTGGGGGCTAGTAGAGAGGCTCATGTTTAGATTGTAAAGTTCCATAAATACATCATGATGTTTTTATTTTGAATAATGATTTGCCAAATTTTCCATTTCTTATGTGCTCTTTGTTTATTCTCTTCATTTCAGGATGTAGGTCACCCAGATGCAGAACGACTGCGATACAAAGTTGTCAGATATGTATGTAAGCAAGGAGCGAAGACCCATTCTCGATCCTGTACAGGCACTCGGCCAAGACAAAGGTACAATTTTTTAATATTTTTTTAGAACAATGTGAAATTCTCACTGAGCATTTCCTGAATTTTAATGATTGAGAAAAATTTTGTGAATGGTTCAAGTTAAGTTGGTTTTTATTTATAATGTAGAATGAAGCTTTTAATTAAAATACTGACAATGACTGTTACTGTTTTTATGCAATAAAACTCATTTTGAATCTGAGTACAGTGAGGAATTACATGTAAATAAACATTCCCAAGGTCTATATATCGTGGAAATTTGAGACTTTTCAATCTGTAATCCAAATGTTAACCTTCACACTGCAATGCTAACTTAACCCATTGAAACATAAAACAAAACCCCTATGCTCTGTGTCAGTATGTTATCACATCCCTTAAATGGGCATTTCCTACTAGAAGACTAGAAGAAAGTTATCCCTTTTCTGGTTTTATGGGAGTGGATAGTTATGTGGTTAGGGCATCCGACACCAAGCCGAAGGTCCTGACCTAGACAGAGATTCTATAATCGATCTAGAAAATAGATTGATGTAGATCTAGTCAGGCCTAGGTCTTGATTCGCTTAGTCGCTTTCAATCTATATTGACCCCTTCTACTTTCCTCAACGCTTGATTATGTTATTATCAATGAAAATTGTATATACCGGTGTGTACAGTCTTGTCTCTCTAATCCGAACTCCTCTGTTTCTGGCAATTTGTTCGCATTACAGAATTTTCCGGATTAGGGATTTGTTGACCAAATGTCAACGTGCACTTGTACATTGCATAATCATTCGAGGGAGGGTCTCATTACGTATAGTTATGTAAATTGAGTGCATTTGTGGCACCGACTACAATATACACAAATACTTAAGTACATTATCACTGGCCAAAACAGTGAGAGGAGTTTTTTGGGGTAGGGGGGACAGGGGTTTTCTGTTTTTAACATTTACTCCTCCTTAATAAAAAAAAGTGATTGTCCTTTGCATAATTGATTTCTCTCTTGTAACTGCAAACATTTTTTTTACAATATAAAATGGCATCAAGGTCTGACATTGAATAATCCTGTAGATATTGAAGAATGTATTCGTTCAAAAGTTCACAACATTCTCTGGTCTATTTAGATGTTATTATGACTGTATTGTCTTTGTCTCTTTCACTTGTGACCAGGGAAATGAAAACCAGACTTATCAATTAAGATAAGTCCGGTCGGTTGCTTTTGGTGTAGAGAAAATGTGATATATCGATAGTAGGAACAAACAACAGCTGAAGCTCAATTCTTATTACTTATGCTGCTGATAAGATTAAAATATACGACAGGAAACTAAGCAATATAACAAAGCAAGCATTCATTTGTTCATCACTCTTTGTTTCAATGTATTGGGAAAAAAATAAAAATTATTTACTACGTTTGGGGCACGAAAGTGAACATTTTTATCAAAGTGTACCTTACATCTAGACTATATAACTGAATTTTTAGTGAAAAAATGACGGCAAAAGAAGTTTTGGTTCAGGAGGAGAAGTGACACATCTAGTTGACGGTCATCAAATATTAATATAGATTGATAAAATTTAATTGAAGGGTAATTTATCTGTACCTAACTTTACAAGCGAAGCTGTAACAGGTCAGCTAGTATACTCTATAGTCGAGTTTTTTGTTGTTGTTGTTGTTGTAAAGATGAAATAAATCTAAATGTCATCATTGAATTTACTTATACACATCTACTTCAATTTCGACTTCCAGGTCCTACAAATGTAATTGTGAGTCTAGTTTTCGCGTGAACAGGTGTAGAGGTAAAGATCATGAACGATATGTGCTGAAAATCACAGCTTGTAGAATGGAACACAACAACCACCCCATGGATGCTGTGGTAAGGGAAGCAGATGTTGCATGGTCAATGGAATAAGTAAAACTATCAAAAACCAACAACATTTATATTATGTTGACTCACATAAAAACCTAATTTCCTTGTGGGTGAATAAAGTTTATTATTGCAATTATTTATGATTATTATAACATGGTTTTTTAAATGATATGACACTTAAGCTCTTGCAGAGTTTAGGTTCTAAGCAGTCTGAAAAAGTAAGCACCAACCCTTATCATCTTGGTTTATAAGGCACCAAACCTTATTATCTTGGTTTATGAGGAGAGTAGTTGATCTGCAAGAAAGGATTAAACCAGTGAAGAATGGTCACCGTACACTTACTCTAAATAGTGAAAAATCTACTTATAGGCTGATTGGCATTGAAATGCTAGTAATATGATTTCCAAACTTTTTTATTTACGGAAGAAAGTATGTCGTCGAGTTTTATTTTTTTTAACGAAATAATTCACCATAACTTGCCAGGTGTATTAAAAAGTGGATTCCACAGGAATATTTAATCTTTCAGGTGGTTGTATTTAAGAAGGAAAAAAAAACAAAGGAAAAAAATTTATCATAGGACTTAAAAGCTAAAAATAATTTTACAGTGTAGCAGCAGACAAGAGTGTTTGTTGAATTTTGCTGGCTAGTTTCTGAGTTATTGGTAAAAATATGTACTTGTCAAATGGAAAAAAGGCCAATGACAATCTTGCGTGATTCATTTCTCCTTGGTGCAATATATTCAATGTTTTTGATGTGCTATATTAAATGGATTATTGTGCATCTCTTTTTTCATCAGTTTTTCTGAAAATTTAAAAATTTGCAGAAATTAACTTATATGCGATACTTTTACAAATTATAATAGAAATACATGAATTGTCTTTACATAATATATAGTCAATTTATTTATAAAGAGGGAATGTAGTTAAGAACACACCCTGTCTTGCTGTTTCAACCCTTATCTCCCAGTCCAATACCAAGGTCATTGGTATAATTCATAGAGATATATTGTGCATGATTTTATGTCAGAATATTACTAGCATTGGAATACATTCTTTTTTTTTAATGAAAATCAAAAACATTTCACTTCCATTTGAGTAAAACGAGCATTTGGCTGCATAAAAACTCACATACATGCTACCCAAGCTCTAAATACAAGGTATTATTCCTCTTTTTAAATCAATACATGCAACTACAATAATTTGAATGCAATTTATAATGGATTGAATAATTTTAAATGTTAAACTAAATAGCCAATTAAGACAGGTTGTTTTAGTAGCATTCTCCTGTGGCGGCCATTTTGAGTACCATATTACTCCAAAAATGTCAATATATCAATGTTAGTAATAAGGTGGGCTTGGGGGGTAACCTTTTTCATATTCTGGCCCATCAAAGATTCTGCGGTGTAATGTAATACAAAAGTTCAGTTTCTATCAACTTCACTCATGCCTTCCTGACCGACCCCAATACCTTTATTTTGATGCATAATTTATTTCCCTATGTTCAATCAAAATAACATGATGATGATGATATTAATTATGATAATAATAATAATAATAATTGTAATAATAATGATAATGATAATAATAAATTATAATGATAATAATGATAATACTAAGGATGATGTTGATGATTACCATACTCTAACAATGATAATGATGATAATAATAATAAAAATAATGTTGATGATGATGATATTAATAATGATGATGATAATGGCTCCCTAATAATGATGGAATTATATAACAACTAATATTTTCAATCATTAATAAGTGATATGAAGCACAGCACAAAATCAGCTTATCAATTAAGAATCCTCATGAAAAGCCAAATTTACTAGATATTATTGTTTACAGGCGTTAAACCAACAAACAATCTAAACAATACTATTACTAATACCGGGAATAAATCAAAACTCTCTTAATTTTCTCATTAAACATACAGTCCAAAATATGCTATTGGCTGGAAACAAAAAACAAATTAATCTCTCTTTATTTTCTATAAGGGACTCATCTTTGCCACATTTTAGTACTTTATAGTAAGCATGTTGTTGGTTAATCTTACTAAAGCACCCACATGGCCATGTTTATTGCAGCGGAACATCATTCTTATACAAAGACATATTTCTGGATAGGATAAGTAATACAAAGACATAGGGGAACACGAGAAAGAGAGTCATTTGTAGACTGAAATACCCAGTTTATGCTTGATAGGTCAAAGGTGACACTACCCATCTCTATGTTCTCTGGTGCACATTGACTGCGCTTTTCTTCTTACCATGGATAGTCCAAAAGTGATGTCCTTAAAAACACATGGCTCCTGTTATGTAAATTAGCCCTGACTTAGCTGTCATAGCAACCTATTGTCATCAATAGCCAGATGGGTCTGGCAGCAAGCTTTACAACAATGCTCTCCGTTTAACAGACAGTGACAACCAGATGCATCAATTTTTTCCCTGTAAATTCATAACAACTAGATGGCATTTAGCTTTGAAGAAAGACAAGTAGGAACTCCTTACTATTAGCATGTCAGCCCTGCTGGCCATTGTTGGTTTGAACCTGTGGTGGATATACAGGAGAGGGTTGGAATCTGTCCATTAATTTTTTTGAAGGGATAAAATGCATGTTCATTAGACTGACAAACCATCTTATCAGGGATCTCAAACACGCGGCCTTTGACCCGCGAGGGAATTTTTTTGTGGCCCACGATGCATTGTTTTATGTCTGAAAAAAAAATCATAAATTAATTTGACTCTAGTTCAACAGTAAAACCATAACGGCATTGACTGAATAAAAACATTGACAGTTGAAGTTTTGATTACAGCCTTATGGAAAGTCTGTCTAAGACAAAGGACCCTCAAGAAGTGTTTTCCCAGCTGCATGCATATATACTGTGATTCCCATTACTCATTACACTGATTACACTCATCATTACAGATTCACTAAAGGATCAATTAATTTTTAAAAAAAGTCTTATTATGTTCTTTTTTTTTTTGAATTTTCATCATTGTAACAAAATTTCTCATAATATGGCCCCTAGTTTGCTATGTCTTTATTTGGCTCTCAGAAAAATTTGAGTTTGAGACTCCTGATCTAATCAAACAGTTTTTGTGTTGATGGACAATGTTAGTTTACAACGGCAGTGGACTGTACTTCAATAATACTGACGTTTTAAAAAAAAGACCCATCTCATAATGTAATTGCTCTAGATGTTGAAAACTCTGTTGTATCTAAGTTAAAAACAGTATTTAATGATGTAAACTTAGAAATTGTAAGAGTGGGAAATATAGCTCTCCCAACTAAATTTAAAATAAGAATTCATGACAATGGTTCATAGTGAAAAGCAATTTCTGATTCTCTTTTTCTTTCCAGACTGCAAGTCTGTATCCAGAGAACAGGCACTTCAAATTGACTGACACAATCAGGGAAATGATCGTTTCAGATGTCACTATGGGTGAAATACAGTCCCACATTTTTGCTGAACAAGGAATCAACGTGATGAAATCGGATGTTTACAATTTAAAAAGAAAATTGTTTGGGCTCACGAAGAGAAAGAAAAAGATAACTGCTGAAGATGGTCTCAAAAGGATAAAGAATGAATCTTTTATCAAGGATAATACCTCACTTAGTGAAGTGAGCGTTATGAAGAATGAGGTTAGCTTTGACCATAGTTATGATAATGGGATGGATGAAGAAGATAACACGATTCCTGATGAGGACAACTTGACCTTTTTAGATGATCATGTGACTCCTATAGAAGTTATGGTGATGGGTAGCAAAGACAACAAGAGTCACAAAAATCACTGTGAGGGCGTTGAAGAGGTCTTGACAACAGTTTGGAAGGATGGCGGATTAACAGAATTTGGTGTGACGGAGGAAGGAGAATTTGATCACATTTACATGGTGACAAAAGAGATGAGACACAACTTATCCACGGTTTTGGATGTTCTAGTTTTGGACTTAATTCATCAGGAAAATTTTCCTACTCTCATAAACATTATGTGTTTGGGTTCTGATGGTTGTGGATACCCAGCATTTCAAGGTTTTGTATCCAGTGAGAATTATGAGTCAATCTTGTCTTGTCTCATTTTTGTTAAGTCTGTTTGTGTCCAAGAACCTTTTGTTTTCTTTGTTGATAAAGAATTTTGTGAACTTGGTGCAATTCGGTCAATTTTTCCCAATGCTTCCATCCTCCAATACGCATTTCACACTCCCAACATTATCAAAACAGCTTTAGAACACCATGGCGTCTCTCCAAAGATAATTGGTGTAATACTTGGCCATTTCAAAGAGCAGAGGGACACGACTTCTGAAGAGAAGTATTTTGAACTTCAACGACGCATTAGATTGGAGGCACCCGAGTCAGTGGTGTTATATTTTGAAACCAGTTGGTGGAATGTCCCTTATACGTGGGCAATGCATTCAATTTTAGATCTTCAGTCGCTTCACATCTCCACCTGCAAGCAGGTTGAGGATTTTCATAAAAGACTCCAAGATGTAATGGAGATAGGTAACACTCTATCCCATTGTCTGTCTGCCATTTTAAATCTTCTCAAAAACATTGCATTGGCCAGGAAGGTAGATCAGCAATTCAAATGCCCCTCTCATCATAGCTTTGAGAAGAACTGTAGCCCTTTAGAGGCCAAGATGAAGAAAACATTATCTCCTTTTGCAGCAAAGATTGGCATTGAGCAGCTGATGTTGGCAAAGGCAAGGAAGTATAATGTTCAAGTCTTTTCAAATCAATCCACATATAGAATAAGTGCTGAAAGAAGTGAAAGGGCAGTGTCCTTTTCCGTTTCTTTTTCGTCTTGTGACTGTTTTTTCCATCAAGAATTTGACCTTCCTTGTAGGCATATCTTTGCTTTGAACACATATTTCAAGCGACCATTATTTGACATCAGCATTTGTAAACAGTCTCGTTTTGCAAAATCCATCACTTGTCAAAAATCAGGTCAAAGCATTGATAGCCATGAGTCAAGAATAGAGAGAGTTTCTGTCTTGACCTCTGGTATAAACAATTTGTTATCTAAGTTTGAGGGGAAGAAATTTTTACACCAAATGTGTCAGTTACAAAAATTTTTTGATTTGGTCAGCCAAGATAAACCTTTTTCCATTGTTGAACAATCTCAAACTGATAATTATGAGGACAGTACCATCACATCTCAGACACAGATACCATCACCGAAAAAGACGGCTGATGGAAGTAACATTGGGTGAAACTGAAATGATATGTTTAGTTGTATAATTTGGGTGAAACTGAAATGATACGTTTAGTTGTATAATTTGGGTGAAACTGAAATGATATGATTAGATGTATAATTTGGGTGAAACTGAAATGATATGTTTAGTTGTATAATTTGGATGAAACTGAAATGATATGTTTAGTTGTATAATTTGGGTGAAACTGAAATGATATGTTTAGTTGTATAATTTGGGTGAAACTGAAATGATATGTTTAAATGTATTATTTGTGTGAAACTGAAATGATATGTTTAGTTGCATAATTTGGGTGAAACTGATACAAATGTATTTCTACTTGAGTAAAACTGGATCGATTTGTCTATTTGTATTTAAGAAAAATTGAATACTCAGTCAATCTGAACCTGTCTGAACCATGTTTTTTTTTGTGTATTTGGATAAAATAGTATTGTTGGTCCATTTGTTTATTGGGTGAAATTGAAATCATTTGTCTATTTGTATATAATATGGACCAAACTGAAATCATTGGTCTATGTGTGTATGGGTCAAACTGAAATTGTTTGTCCATGTGCGTATGGGTCAAGCTGAAATCGTTTGACACTTTGTATATGAGTCAAACTGAAATTGTTTGTCTATTCATGTTTGTATAAAGCTGAAATTGTTTGTTTATTTGTATTTATGTAAAGCTGCAATAGTTTGTTTCTTTGCATATATGGATAAAATTGAAATTGTTTGTCTATATGTGTTGTGTAGAACTGAAATTTAAAAAAAAATTTTTATATATACAAGCAATAAAACCCTAGCTCTAGATCTAGATCTAGATCTAGATCCACTTGAACAAATTGGTGCACACTTAGATCTAGAAATTATAATGAAAGTATTTAGATCTAGTATTAGAGATCTGAAAGTGAAAGGCAATTTCTAAAAAGAGTTAGATCTACCTTCCAAACAATATTACATTATCACTGACAAAGTGAAGTGAAGGCACAGATTAATCAAGAGAGTT
>JASKDV010197559.1:0-11110 GCA_032466395.1 Aegires albopunctatus
GATCTCTTGTCAGGGTCTTTCTCAAATCTTGACAATGTAGATGTGCCAACTTCATGAAGATTACTTGAGATCTCTTGTCATGGTCTTTCTCAAATCTTGACAATGTAGATGTGCCAACTTCATGAAGATTACTTGAGATCTCTTGCCACGGTCTTTCTCAAATCTTGACAACGTAGATGTGCCAAGTTCATGAAGATTACTTGAGATCTCTTGCCACGGTCTTTCTCAAATCTTGACAATGTAGATGTGCCAACTTCATGAAGATTACTTGAGATCTCTTGTCACGGTCTTTCTCAAATCTTGACAATGTAGATGTGCCAACTTCATGAAGATTACTTGAGATCTCTTGTCAGGGTCTTTCTCAAATCTTGACAATGTAGATGTGCCAACTTCATGAAGATTACTTGAGATCTCTTGCCAAAATGTACACATGTCTCTATTGCCTCTAATTACACTTTCCTCATTTTGAGTATTTATTGCTGCATGCTTGTGAATATCAGCTATCTTTTATTGCATGGCTTAACTCCCACTGCTTGATGTTGCTTTGTTGTAATGTAATCGTTGGGGTTATTTATAACATTTACATATTTCCGCCTTACATATCTTGCACCTGCAAAAAATATTGATTTTAATTTTAAATGAATGGGATATGCTGGGTACACAGACCTCCCTAGTATTACAGAAAATCCGTAATCATTACAGAAAACACGTTTCAAGCACACCAAATTACAGAATTACATAAATTGCCTGTAAAAGACAGATTTGTGAGATAAGTGAATATTGACTATGGGATCATTTTTTGTATCTTCTTTTACACTGGTCTTTCATACTTGTTTCCATCAATCAAGGTGCCATAATTTAGACATCCAACTATCTGTTTGGATTTAGATTCTTTAAAAAATCATCTAGACATGGAACCTTCTTTGTTGAAGAAAAGAAAGGTGTTATAAGCCCTTTAAGACAATTTTCATATTGACACGACCATCATAATATTATGTCTTCATTTTATTAATTTTTGTGAAGTAACCGCCTTATTACATATATTTTTTTCAAATTACAAAATAATTATTAAGATTTTAAATAATTTTTAATTTCAAACTAGGTAGGTTTGGGTACAGCTTCTGTGAAATTCATCCCAAATGTTAAAGAGTCTTACCCCCGTAGTGTCTTTGAAGAAAAAAAAAAATGGACTGCAATTATTATAATTCTCCATATCTGTATCTTATTTTATGGCTTCTAACATTTTCCATAGAGACAAGTTCTGCTTTTCTTTTTTGTTCATTTGTTTTCCCTTTTTGAATTTTTGTTGTTTAAAGATCATTTATCTTTGAATAGGAAGAATAGGATTTTGTTTAAATCATATGAGTACATACAAAGCTATGCCTTGTGAATGAGAAATTTTAGTTCATTTTGGGATTTGTTGGTTTATTATTTAATTTTATTTTCTGTTTGGCCTGAATATCTTTCATAATGCATGTATTTAACATAATCTCTTCGTTAAATTTTTTATTACAAATGAACGGTTGCGTAGGAAATTATTTTTTGTGACTCTCAGCAGACTCTTTGTGCTTAAATCTTGACCTGCATGTTTCATAAGATTTTATTTATTTATTTATTTTTGTACATCATATATATATGGTTTGAAAAATGAGTTTTGGTTTGGTGTTTGTTTTTAAATTTTTTTGTTTTTTTTTGTTGAGAGATTCTAGACTACAAAATACTCAGTGTTTATTTAAAGCCACACTTGTGGACCCCTTCTATTATAATAATAAGAGTAAATTATAATGACTTTCTTCTGTCATTATCTTCTTGTAAAAATACAACTCATAGGATATTATCCCCTAATTCTAGTCAAAATCCAAGCTTAGTTATCAAAGGCTTTCATATATGATATCTCAGTTTGGGAATTTTAATTATAAACTCTATAAATGATTATTTCCACACTTCATTTTAAAAATTCATATATATATCTGGTTGGCCAAAAAAAACCATAGGATTTTAGACTGAAAAACCATAAATCTGACAAAAATTTAACACACTTCAGGATCAAATTATTTTGCGTTTATTTGCCAAATTGTGTAGCAATCAATTTAATAGTTTTAAAACTAACCCCTTTAAATCAGGGTTGGTAAGAAAATGAAATATCAGACATGCAAAATGGCAGCAATACTCAGTCTTGCGCTATACACTAATTCTTCAGGTGATCTGTTAAGTAACTGTTTAGGGCAATAACACTTCATAGCGTTGTCTTCCACAATGATAAATTATAGCAGTTCGCACGTCCTCAAAAGTGATCTTTTGCTAGCACTGTTCTATCTTTTCTTTAACTTCATTTAAGAAATTCTTATTCCTTTGTGTACAAATAAAGTCTC
Organism: Aegires albopunctatus; assembly: GCA_032466395.1. Lineage (NCBI taxonomy): Eukaryota > Metazoa > Mollusca > Gastropoda > Nudibranchia > Aegiretidae > Aegires > Aegires albopunctatus. The sequence goes on from JASKDV010197559.1 coordinate 2,373, forward strand.
TGTGACTATTTTATCGTTTTGGGTCTTGGCTAACTAAGAACCATTCTTTCAAACAGTGTTGTAGGCCATTTCTAGTTCTAGATTTAGATCTAGATCTAAATATTAGAATTTATGTCTAGATCTATAAAGAAAACAAGATCTAAAGTTAACACAGCAATTACGTTACTGAAAATTTGTATTTAAATTGGTTCGTAGAATAGGGTTTGAACAAATGAGAAACATTATTCAATGCATGAAGTGATTTTATCATGAATGTAATTTTATCCACCATAGAAATATTACTAAGTGGTCTTCTCTAGATGGAAATTAGTCGTGAATATTGAAATGCAACCGTAAAACCGTAAAGGGCCTTTGAATCTATTCTGATAAGTCACAACTGAGCAAAATTACATTTCGATATTTGCCACTTGGAACTCGTCTCAGTTAAAAATTTGTTGTGCATTTATTTCTTGATAGATTTTAATGAAATTTCATAAACTAATGTAAAAATATTGTTGCTAGATGTGTGAAAATTCTCTTTGAAATAGACAGTCAAATAAAGGCAATATTGAAGCTCAAAGTTCCTGACATTTTTGTTTTTTTGGACCCTCCCTATTATATAAATGTACATGCTCTGCTTAATTGATAAATAGTATAGAAATAAAGACATTTATCATTCATACCACAAGTAATTCCCTTAGCAGTGTGTTCCTTTGCACTGTTTTATATTTTAACAAATATGATTATATTTATTTTTTTAAATAATTTTTTCTTAGCTTTTTGCACATCTGACATACACACTAGTCCTGTTTATAAATTGATATTTTATCTCATTTTATTTCACTTAATACTGAAATATGATTTATTTGCAATATTAATATTGTTCTTGTTTTAGCAGCTAACCTTAATGTTACTCATTTTCAATACACAAATTTCTTTTCTTTTAAAATTTTCGGAATGTTAGCTTAGTTATTAGTATTAGTATTATGTCCTTGCTTTAATGGATAGCATTGAGAGTTAGTCATGAATTTTAAGCTTTTGACTGGGTAAATAATGTCAGAGAAGATTGAAAGAATCTTCAATAAGGTAAAATGGAAAAACTATTTATAAGATTTTGTGCATCCTGCCCCTCTTTCAGCATGACACTACAATGTTTAAAGTAAAAAAAAAAAAAGAAAAGAAAAGGTTATTAATAATGATTAACAAAAAATGTGTAGTTGTCTATTGTCTGTTAGCTATAACACAGTAGTCCCTCATGAATTGGCTTTCTTGTTGTTCAGTTCGTCTGCCTCTTTATTTGTTGTACTCACTCCTCTTAATGTATTTGTCTTGTTGTCTTTTCTTTTCTTTTCTTTTCCCTTTGTTGTTTTCTTGATCATCTTGCTTTGTATTTGTGTTTATTTGTACCCTTCTCCTATACTATTTTTATTTATGTTTTATCTTCATAATTTGTTCAATGGTCACCTCTGACGATCATTTCTTTGTCCTCTACCGTTACCCATCTGCTTCTTGCTCTTCTTCATCTTTGTCTCAACACCCATTCTACTTGTTCTATTGATGTCCTCATGTCATCTTGATATTAGTTATGTTAATTGATGTTATTATACCTTTTTTTATTTACCGGTACTTGTGCATAACTGCCAACCAGTCAGATGAAGAAAGTCATGCTAAATACGATGAAAACACATGATTGATAAACTTGTTAATTTCATCTTGGGTGAAAAATTCTGCTTCAGTCTTTCTTACCATTAACTAACTAGGCTTGAAACAGCTATGATGAAGATAAATTAACTTCATTGTAATAATTCTGATGTTTTTATTCATTGCAACAGGGTTTGATTTTTTTTCTTCATGGGAAAATGGGCGTTGGGTCTAGATAAAGTCGCGCAGAAAGTAAAATTTTAGTTTCTGAAAAGTTGGCAGCTATGACTTGTTTTACTTATTTCTACAAATTACTATTATTATTATAATTATTATTGTTATTATTATTTATTAGTGCTATTATTATTATTTTATTATTTTTATATTATTATTATTACTCCTTTTGTCGTTATTATTGTTATTTAAATAATTTTTTTCATGGTTGTTTTGTTTTATCATCAACAATACTTTGACCTTATCATTGTCACCTATAAAAATTCTGATTTTTCTTGCGTTCTCCTTCCAGGAATATGAGGAGCCATATGGGATAGAAGAGAAAATCACTCACTTTATGAACTCCTGGACCTAGTCTGGTATTATTTGCATCTGATGGAGAGATGAAGAGATATTTCATGTTACATGTATTATTATTGTGATTCACCAAGCCTTACTTTAGACTAAGTTTATTGCTACTTTAATTTTTACACAGAGTGTGCTCATGTTGGAGGGAGATATGATGATATTGGTAATACTGACTGTATTCTTCTTAGTCTCTTTTTTTTTTAAAAACATATTTATATTCGCTGACTACTGACTGACTGGTTTGGATGGAAAAGTATTACAATAGTCATATCTTGTATTATATGTTTAAAATGACAATGACAGGGTTTTTGTGTTATATGATTGAAATAAAGGGCTCACATTGAGGGCCATCAAATAGAAAGTAAAAGTAAAGGTGCGCATGTTCCTTTGGCTGTGCAGAGCGATGGATTTGTAAATGTTTATATGTGTTGCTGCATGGATCTTTGTTGTTCTCCAACGGCAGATGATTAAGAAATGTAGCAACAACAAAATTCAAATATTCATTTAATGTTGTCATCTTTTGACTTGGTAAGTGTTAACAGTATACTTCTCCATTTCAGAACTTCATAAGTCTATTGAAGTCTGCTTATTGTGGATGTTGATGTATGCTTGTGTGTGTGTGTGTGTGTGTGTGTGTGTGAGGGAAAATGACTGACAGGAAGGGATAGGATTATTCATTTATGATGATGATGTTATTTTATTAGATGAATCAGAATATACAATGGTAAGAAGTGTGATTAGATTGTTTTGTCCGTAGAGTATACAGATTAATTCATTTTAAAGTTCTAATCTATTTCTACATTCATTTGATGTGATACCTCAGATTGTGAATATTTTTGTTCAAAGATGTAACTGATATTTAATACGCAGTTCATATGATGATTATAGCAATTGACATTAGTTCACTGTCAATCCTGCCATCTTTCTAACTCTGAATTTATCTGTCGTATGAGTCTCTCTGATTTTATCCTAGCTGGCCACATTGTTTTCCTCCTACTTGCAAGCTGATCATCACTCATGTTTATCATCCAGAAAATCAATATATTAGATTCCATTAGTACATTCATTTATCCTACTGTGCACGGTGATCTTCAAAGTTCTCTTAGACTTAACTTTTTTATTTTTTATTTTGGCATTTTGAACTCTTTAACCCTTACATTTTCTATCCAGACAAGTGTTCTCTTCAAAGTAGCAATTCATAAGCCTACACTTTATCTATTATCCAGTGAAATTGTGTGAAATATTAACTGTTTTATATTCAGGTATATTAGAAATAGACCATAACACTATTGTCTCATATTGGACTGTTGTTAACCCCTTTGTGATGGAACTATTCTTCAAGTCAGGATGCAATCTACAACATATGTGGGCTGTCACCAAAGGGTTTATTTATTGGTAATATAAGATACTGTTTTTTATGAATTTTTTGCCTTTATTTGGTGTAAGATATTTGAGTCATCGATATTTAGATTAGAGTCGAGTCTCTTTGCTCTAGGACTAAGGATTAAAAGCTAGCTACCTCCTTAGATTATGATGAATAATTAAGATATGAGAAGTTTATGTTGTATGCAGCCTTACTTCAACTTAACTCTTTTCTTTTTATAATTCAATTTTGTTCATGAGGGTTTTTCATTGATCACAGGGTCTGCAGGCATTTGATAAAGTGCAGTTTATGCCTATACAAATGTTGATGGATAGTGCCCTTTATTTGACTTCAATGGAGAGGTGTTATTAGATGCTGGCCGTATGTAATCAGTGTTGCTAAATCAATTGCTGCCTTCTTTAGCCATGCATTCCAAATCTTGTATTGGTTTGGTTTGGGTTTTTGTTTTTCTGCGGGGTGGGGGATTTAATTGGCAAACAAAGGGCCCAGGGCAAAAATTTATGATAGATTAGGGCCCAGGGCAAATGTTTATGATAGATTAGAGAAACATTTAATTTGAGTGATGATGTTCTCTTGATCTTTATCCTGATCGTTTCCTAAATTTTGAACTGTTGAAGTTTTGAATTTTTATTGGTTGTTAAAGCTTTCCAAGATCTAATTTCTTCCTTTTACTCTTACATTCTCTCGTGGATCGTTGCTAAACAAAGTTACTAATTTCCCTTCTTAGTCGTGAAACCTGATCACTATTTTTCATAAAACTTTTTTTATTTATAAATCTTGCATTGTATTTTTCGTGTCACGTAATATAATTGAATAGATGAGAAGAAAAATATGATTTTTCTTTTTAATTAGCTCACTTTACCCAAAACCACATTGATTTGATAGATATAAATGCATTATTTCATATGATTATACATTTTTTTATATTGTAAGGTTGAAGTATTGTGTACACTGTCAGCCTGATTTAACGGCTTTTCAATATGAATTTATTGTTCATTGGTATGTAGTATGTAGATTGCAATAGTTTTTTTACCTGCAATGTACCATATTTTATAATCTTCATCGGGGTCTGAATTAATTTATTCAAAACTTACACTAAATTATAGGCCTACTCTTTTTTTACAAAAATTCTTACCCTCTATTTGAATATCTTAAAATGTAATAATGGTATTATGTATTGGATGTATAAGCCTTGCTGATGTGCCATAGGCTTGAATAAGATTTACATTAATATTGGTGTAAAGATTTGTAAGGAGACAGCAATGTAATTTTCACAAATATTTTGTTAGTGTACAAGTACAAGCACACCCAAAGACTTGGTGAATTATTTGACAAGAAAGTTCTAAATGAATGGGCTTTGGCAGGGTACGTGATTTAATGATATGGTTCATTCCTAATGAAATCTAGGTATTAATAAATTATGTGTAATTTTCTCTTTAAATCTTTATACTATCATTGCTGTTTAATTTTCCCTTTAAATCTTAATACTTTTATAGCTGTTTAATTTTCTCTTTAAAAATCTGTATACTTCCATAGCTGTTTAATTTCTCTTTAAATCTTTATACTATCATAGCTGTTTAATTTTCTCTATAAATCTTTATACTATCATAGCTGTTTAATTCTCTCTATAAATCTTTATACTATCATAGCTGTTTAATTCTCTCTATAAGTCTTCATACTATCAATACTATCATAGCTGTTTAATTTTCTCTTTAAATCTGTATACTTCCATAGCTGTTTAATTTTCTCTTTAAATCTTTATACTATTATCACTATTGGAGAAGCTTGTATATGAACAGTTGTCATTGGTAATGTCTCTTAATGTCAGATTTAATTAGACTTAAAAGTCATATTTAACAATAAACCACTTACATGTAAACCTTACTTACCTTTACTATTTATTTAAACCACATTCTTTTATTTTAAGCCTTATACTTATATTGAAGAAGTGTTTATTAAGGGTTATGTTGTCAGGGTACTTAGTTCATTTTTTTCATTCTTTGGTAAAGGCACAGGATTATTTTGAAATATATTTCATTACCAGTCTGGTCTCTCTAATCCGGCCTCTATTATCCAAACCATTTTCTGGCAACAGATTTTTTTCCTACGATTTCCTAATCCGGAAAATTCTGTAATCAGAACAAATTGCGGGAAAGGAGGTGTTCAGATCAGAGACCAGACTGTATTATGACATTGAAAAATCACATGTTTATAATTTATAGATTCGAACATGGTATTTACTAAATACTTTGTTATTTACAAACTGATTAATATGCAGCCTTTTACTTTCTTAATGGTATCTACAAGAGGTAATTAATATTCTCATTATCTATTATCAAGAGAAAATCAGATTGAAATATTTATATGATAAATAATATGCTAAATCTTATTCGGTGTATTATTATAAAAACAAGTCCAAATTAAAATCTATATACCTTATAAACCACAGCAATGCCTTTTTTATGTTAAATATATACTCTATAAATCATCTCTATCATGTAAAAGATGTCATTGTTTATATATAACATAATGATGCTAACTACTATAGCCACAATCAGCACTTATTATCATTAAAATTCTTTTGATGAAACTCATTATGTTCTCGTTCTGTTTCTTTATTCATCCGGCCTCGTTCGTAATTCACAATGTGGAAGAAGAAAAGAATGTCAGGGTAAAGGATGGCCTCTCCTATGGTTCAGAGATAACTATGAAGATAAATAAAATCACTTTCTATCTGAGTACTTGACATCAAAAATGACACTTTGTTGTGTAGAATGCAAATGACAACATGGTGTTATGCTTTGTTTTGTTTTTTTAAACTAGTCAAACCCGGATATATACTGAAATCCCAATTAAACTGCAACTTTTTCAAAAAAACAGAATTTGTTCAATATAAATACCGGTAGACCGGTTAATCTGAACTATGAAAGATTTTTTGCCCGTTGAGAACAAAAATTGCAGAAATCCTTTGCCAAAAGTCAAAAAGGACATCAGTCACAAAGGAGACAGCAAGAAAAAGCCACCACGCGGTTCGACTGTAGTGTGGCAACACAAATGTCAGTATAAAGGATGGTTGAAATTTATGGTGCCTCTCCCACCATTCTGAAATCAATATTAAAGTATGTTTGGTGTGTATTATTTAGCGACACAACACTTATTTGGCGGTACATAATGTATGTATATCAAATCATGCCAGATTTACTTTTCATGGGATTCTTGGCAGACCTTATAGAATCATCCTCAACTTCTTCCAGTGTATAAAGAGATGCAGACTAATTACAGGTCCTCTTTTATACTGACAGTTTAGAGCCAGGTACTAATTTGATACCTAAAAATGGTGAAAGAGCAAGCAATGAGGTCCTACCTATAGTGCCCAATCAGGTATTGAACGTGGATTTTTTCAGCATAAATGTCTTAGATCTATAACTAAACTACCATGGGTGGAGAAGAAAAAACCATAGTGTCAAAAGAGCTGAGGAAGGAGACCAGGAGCAAGAACTGAAATTATCTGTCAGAGAGGAGCAATGACACGGTGATAAAAACCAAAACCACAACAATGTGAAAAATGCAAATAAGATATTCCATAATGATTTTATTTAATGTCATACACATGTCTTACAAATTATTGAATTAAAGTAGAGATAATTGTGTATAGGTGTGTGTATGTTAGTATCATATGATTTCACAAGCGTGTTTGTTTGGGATAGAGTATAGAGTAGAATAAAATATAAATTTCAATAATAATAAATGTACATAATCCATTGCAGCATGTGAAATGAGATAAAAAGGCATTAACATTGCAAAGGATAGATCTTGATGAAAGGAGAGACGAAAACAATTAATTCAATGATTATTATATGTACCATATAAAAAGAATAAAGGCATTTACTGTTCTACATAATATGAATCCTAGATCAATGCACTTTTTAAAATAAAAGAGGTTATCCTGACATTTGCTGTAAGAAAGTTTTATTAATAAAATGGAATGTCTATAAATAACCCATGCTCATTAAACACATAGGTGGCATTTTTGTCTCATGAACTATATCATTATGACATGTACTCATGTAGATCTATTAATTGTGCAGAGATGGTCATTTTAAAACGACATTTCTTGAAAAAGACATCTACCCATTGATGTGGTCGGTGATCTTAGAGAACAGCTCAAGTTATACTCTTATTCTGGTGATCAGATGAAATGAAATGAAATTGATTTCAAAACTTATAACATTTTATGAAATCAATTTTTTAAAATATAATTAGCATCTGAAACAAAAATACTAGTATTTGCGAGGGCCAAATTCACAGATGAAAATGACATTATCAATACACTTTTTAAGTAATAATACCAAAATACACTTGTAATACCACCACAAGGAACTTGTATAATAGTATATATATATATATATATATATTCATAGTTGTTTCTTGCTTTCATTTGATTATTTTCTGTCAATTAAAACTCATTTCTTTATTTTCTTTATTTTTTCTTTAATTATTTAAATGACGTAATGATGACAGTGAGTAATTGCCTTGTATACATTAACAAAGATTTTGTCAAACAAATTGATGTTATTGGTTAATTATATACTTAAAGAAAATGAACATAAGGTCAACAATAAAATGGAACTGACCAAGTAAAAAGGTTCCTTCTGCATTTTTGCAACATTTGAGAGAAATAGGTAAACGAAAAGCAATACGTTATTGTTCTTCTTGTTATGGTGAATGTCATCGGTACACTGCTGTTTGCATCCAATCCAACACACTATGTTTCTCTTTATACTAAAAATAAATATACTGCGTTGTAGATGCAAACAGCAGTACTACTATAGGTACTCCTAAGAATCGTTCTGCTCCTTATGATCCAATTAACACAATTTGATCAGACTAATAAGAGACAACATCCACATATTCTAATCTATCTATATATTTTTGACTTCAGCTAACTTAGACCCATAAAGGCTTTTCCCACAGCGCACCTACAGCAGCCATATTTGGCAAAACGTACTTAATTTCTCTCATTAATGTTTTGCCGGCTTTATTTTTCAGTTTCAGTTTGTTGTTGAATTGATTGGCTGAAGATTGTTTCACTTTGATTGTAGATCTAGATCTAGATTCTCCCACCAATTCCAATTTTTGATTCAAATGTGAC
>JASKDV010197570.1:0-11107 GCA_032466395.1 Aegires albopunctatus
TAATAATAATAATAATAATAATAATAATAATAATAATAATAATAATAATATAATAATAATAATAATGATAATAATAAAAAAAATAATAACAAGAGGAGAAGAAGAAGGAGGAGGAGGAGAAAGAGGATGAGGAGAATGAGAATGAGAAGGAGACGAAGAGGATGGAAGAGAAGGAGGAGAAAAGAAAAGAAGAAATTGTATCAATAATACGTATACTTCCATGTTTAGTTATGTCAGCATAGTACAACGACAAACACCAAAATCACAACCAGGTGATAATTTATTCTTTAGCAAACAAACTTTTTATGGATAAATGAATGACGACCTTCGTTGTGAGTTTTTGTAAACACAAAATTCGATGATAAATCCTACATTAAAAAAAAATATAGCGAAAGGGGGGAGATCATTGTGCTTCTTTGGCTCAATTAAGTTTTGTTGTTTCGCACAGATTGTCGGGTCTAAATAATATGCAATTGCATTTGGTGAATTAGTATATGGGATAACTTAGTGTTATTTTACGAAATCAAGGTGTTTTTCTACTTAAATAACCAAGACAAGTTTTTTAAATATTTGTAGATAAAAAAATGACCGCTCCCTAAAATCAAAACAAATAATTGGCATGGCTTGCTTTCAGGTTGTCAGCAAACCAGAGGATTTGTTTTGATTCCTGGCTGAACTCTCCACGTCAATAGCTGTCAGGAATCGTAAATTAAATTTTTCAAATGCGATCTCTCGTTAAGGTCGCGATTACATAGCATAATGATCCAGATTTGTTCAGGAGAAAAGTGATACATATTACACGCAACCATCATGGCTTTTAATTTAGCACTTTAACGTAAACTAAGAGATTTCCTAACAACAACACGAGTTGGTGTGAGAGAAATTCATGCATAATATGACAAATTACAGTTTTTGTTTATTTTCCATAAAAATTGGCCTGTAATATCCCACTGTTATCGAGGCCTTAGGAACCATAATCGTTAACCAAATTACAAAATCGTTTCTATTCAGGATCTGTCTAACCGGATGCAATGATGTTACCCGGATGTTTCATTTCTTCATCTTAGCGAGACAAGAAGCGTGTTATGTATAATGCTCGAAGCTTCCTGGAATTTCCATTTCAGCAAGCTTATAACAAATGTTCTAAATGGAGTTCCGTAGTGGACTTATCAACATGTAAATAAATGGTTAACTTTACAAATGCTGTGACATTTCCAGTTTGCATCACTGTCAAAACAAAGGAGGACGATATATGGTGTCTGAAGAAGACTAGTTTTCAAAATACGAATTCCTTATTGAATGCTTCTCAAGCAGTAATATTTGACAATTCAAAGGTTGGAAGTATTTAATTGTCAAAGATGTGTTTGATAAGGATTCAAGTGTTTGAAATACCAATGTGGTAATCCTGTGGCAAACCTGTAGCAAACAAACACTTCCGTCATCTTAATCCCCTGACTCTTTATCTAAAGTGGCCACCTGATGTCATTGAAAAAACAAAGGCACAAAAAATAACAAAACAAAACAACACAAAACAAACAAACCCACAATGGTTTCAGTCCACCTGAGCTTTGTTGTAGTTGATAGATCACTGTAATATCTAGATTATCTAGATCTAAATCCTCATAAGTAATAGTTTCTAGGAAAAAAACATTGAAGAGCAGGGACAAACTCGAAAGGTATCAAAAACGCTTAGTAAAATCACACCGACTGGTGACAATGTATGGGCTGGAGGTTGCAACTTGAGCGAATAGCTGGGCGAGTATATTTGAGCGAGTGAAATGCCGACACGCCGACAGGACGCTTGAGAGAGTCTTCGAATTGAAGCATCGTTGCTTCATTTGTATTTGTTTTTCCTTTCGTTTATTGCGAAGAGAGGTTTAAAGGGCAAATCTTTTTGGAATATGATAATACCCCTGTTTTTATTTTAATAATTACGGGACATATTTAACACATTTTCTGAATTAATAATATCATATTAATATAAAAAATAAGCTCCAGAATTTTGCGCACGCCTACAAGATTAACTACAACACCAATCTTCTTCAAATTCTGCATGGAGGTACCTCTAATTTTTACGGGCATTTTTATAATTCATAATTAGTTACCGTTAATAAAGAACAAAAGACAAGCTTCGTGGTTCACCTCTTGGGAAGAGGGATAGTCGGATCCATCTTTTTAAAACACGCACCGGAAATCTATAATGTATAATTGAATCTAGATAAATATAGATCTAGATCTAGAGCGCTAAATAAGAATATGCAGATCAGATATATCTATATCTAGATTATAGAAATTTCTAGATCTAGATCTAGATATATCTAGAGTCATCTGCCCCCATTCGAACCAATAAGAGTCAACTTCATTGGAACCCCCTCTTTGTTTGACCAAAAGAGATTCCCCTTATAGATTTATAAAGGTGAAGGCCTTTTATTTGACCTCATTCCCTTTGTGGGACTTCTAAATCTTTCAATACAGAAGAGTGACCATATCTTAGAGTGTTTCCAGTTTGCCAAGTTCAAATTTTTATGTGTAGTAATTAATTATGAAGTTCCTCTTCAACTGAGTTGGGCCCGCATCTGAACAAGTGGCATCGCCGGGTACTCTGCTAGTAATATTAATAAAGATAGCATTATTATCATTCATAGAGATTTATATTTTCGTTATTTCTTTGACATATATGATAGACAACAAAACAAGTGTGATAACGTGAAAACAAACCATACACATAATAATATAGTAATATATCAAAATAGTAAGTGTCAAGTAGTTTAGTAATCTCCGTATCATTATGGATCATTGAGCAATTTAATACAATGTAAAAGTACATCTGTATGATTAAAGGTACAATGAAAAACGTACGTACTGTACATTCAATACTGAGATCTTCTAAATGTTTACAAATGAGGAAAACTTTGAACTTTCGTAACAATAACATATCACTATCACAATATAATATAAAACTTTATACTCAAAATTCAATACTGATATGATTTAGTTATAGAAGTATTTTTGTAAGATTATTTTAATGCTGAGTCATGGTAAATATGAGAGAGAAACAAACAGAGAGGAGGGAGGGAGAGAGAAAGTAGCAGAGAGAGAGAGAGAGAGGGAGGGAGGGAGAGATGAAGATTCAAAGAGAAAGTAAGACGACAGTGGCAAATAGAGTAGAGAGGGGAGGGAGGGAGAGAGAAGAGGGGGAGGAGAAAGACAATGATGGTGGTGGCGGTTGGGTGAAAGAAAAATCCATAATTTGACTGGCAAGCATCAGGAAAACTGACAAAAGAAAAACAAAAAACAATAATGCATTTGAGAGACATTCTTCAAAAATAAATAAAATTTAGAAAATCATAAAATAAAGCAGCAATCGCAACACAAAATCATTTCCCATGCTTTTCTTTTTATCGAGAATTCTATAGATTATTAACGTTTATTTCATTTTATATTCAAAAAGATATCGTTGAAGAGACGTTATTAAAATGGAGAATCTTTCGAATTACAGTAGAACACACTTAAACCAAAAATAGCGCTCAACCGCAATAAGCCAAAAGTTCCAGTTTTTTCTCTCTTTGTCTTTCTGAAATTCTGTAACGTGATGGGAAGTTTTAGAGTAGAGATAGAAAGTAGAGAAACAATGGACAGTCAGAAACGGTTGTTACCATTCCCCACTAATAAGCCTACAAGTACACATGGTTTAAATTAGTCTGTTCCTTACCACAACGCAGTTCACACAGCATAAAATCTATCAAACACTGCTTTTAACTGAACTGTTACTGTACTTCTGCTAGAAGATGTCATTGTTTGAACATTCTAGTTACTTCCCCTTACAAATGGATAAACCAAAGAATGTTTAAACCAAAATGATTTCTTCGGTCCCAAACATTTTGGTTTAACAGTGTTCTACTGTACAACGTGACCTAAACGCGGGGAATTCCAAGTTAGTTACATTTTGCATCAAAATCTGCAATATAAATATAAATAGAATGAGTACAAAAACTCCAAAAAGAAAATTTTATTTCAAGGAAAGAGACAGAAATAATTATTTGATCGCAAAATTTATCACAATGAGCAAAATACTTGTAATTACAGCAACAATGATAGAAAACGGATATAAATAATCATAGTAAATTCACTCTTGTTTCCATCATAAATAGTAACAAGACCTTTTCTCATCTCATTTTAAAAAAGCAAGATATCACAGATAGATATAATATTTGTTTAATGTCATACACCCTTTGACAATTAAAAGAGCCTCTTAAAAAATATTTGAATTCATTTAAGGGAAGCACTTGTGATTTTTAAAAGATAATACTTCCAGTGAGTCTGGTAAATGTGGAGGAAATACTTCATCAATGAAGAATGCTTGGCATGTGATGGCCGTATGCTTGGGGTTAAAAAAAAACAACATGGCTTCTTAGATGGGAACTTCCACCATTTACTTTTTATGATTACAGGAAGTAGTTTTGATTGGATAGCAGTTTTAAAATTCCAGCCAATGAAATTACAGCTTGAATTTACCTCTGAGCTTTTCCTGCGCATTTGTTGTTAATCTTTGATAAAGTGCCGCTATTTGAAGAGTTTTGGTCCAAGCCACATCATGACCTAGATTTCTCTTTTTTTCTCTATGAGTCGAGTAAAGAACACGAGCGTTCCTAGGCAATGCCACTTCCACGATGTCACAGAGGTTCTCTTGGTTTCAAATTACGGTACAGGAAAGATAGAGATAGATTCAGAGGAAGTACCACCTTTATGATATTTCATACGATGATGGGTATAAAGATATGCAGATATAAACCAGATATTCAAACACTTGAGATCTTTTCGGCTTAATGAGATTTATCACAGATAAAACAACAACCTGTCATTACTTCAAAGAGAATGTCATTAATGAAAAATTATCAACAGATATTGATCTTGGTCACATTAGAATTGCATAATTAATATTCATGCATCCAAGCAACTTCTGAATCTTTGTCACAGGCACATAGTTATTGCATTGCATTCTAAAAATGTGAGTTTTTGATTGTGTTGGCAATGTGGTTTTGTAAACTAACATCTCTGATATTATGTGATAAGGGATTCTAGAAGAGGAGAAAATACGAATAATTGAATGATTATTTGCAAATTTTAGAATAATTGTCTTTTAAAACTAACAGATGTTGACTTGTATATAATTCTGTAGGGACATAAAAAACATTGACCAATCCATTAATGTAAGCAGTAAAAAGTTAAAGTGCATTCTTATAGAGCGCATTCCCACTAAATGTGCTCAATACGCTTTACATAGTTTCCCTGGCAGGCTATAGCTATCCGAAATCCTTTTCAATCCCCCCTACACATAGGAATAATATGCTACACCTATTTTGACTGACTGATTTTTGTCATTGATTTATGACAATATGAACGCCACCATTTATAATGCAAAAGATGATAATAACAATGATAATGATGACTATGATGATGACAAGTAGTGTCTCTCTCATTGTCACATATGAAGTAAGAAACCACAGGAAGACTAACGATGTCAGTGAATGAGACAAGGCACCAAATTGACTATCGATAACAAAGATGATACAAGTATGGCATGTTATGTTGGTATCATATATTCATGATAATGATGATGATGACGTTATGAATAAGAATAATCGTTCTCTAAGTCTGCATTACAACAATTCTAATCTAACATTGCTATAGCAGCTGAGCATTGTCTAATATTCTAGGGTTGTGATAGTACTGGGTTTCTCTTGACTACTGGCTCCAGTTGGAGAGTTAAGTTGTGGGTTCGTATCCTTGACCTTTTCAACACCAACGCCATTACTGACATCGGCTTCCTTTTTATCATCGTTTAATGAAAGCTTCAAATTGTCTTCATCTTTGCCAGAATCTACCCCTCCTTTGTTCGACGCATCTGAAGACCTCTCACTGCGTTCATTACTCTTTTGAGGAGTGTCTTCATCGTCATCGGAGTAATCGTCATCTGAATTTGCAGCATTGTCTGCAAAGTTATAAACGTAAAAGAGAGATTTAATCTAATGATTATAAAATCCAAAGAATGTCAAAGTCAAAAGGTTTTAATATATTGTATTAATAATTGAAAAGAGCCAAAAACAAAATTTGTCGATTCCCCTCTTCAACCATACCATTTGAACCAAAAATATTTTACAAAAATTCAGTTACTTGATGTAGATTTATGGTACCCATTGAAAAATGTTCATTGTGAGGCCGTTAATACAAGTGAAAAAAATATTTATTGATTTTTTTTTCCCAATGCAATGAAATAAAGAGTGTAATCCCTAGTTATTGTTGAATTTAATTGTTTCGTTTTCCTGGACTTCGGTAATCTCAGGGTTTTTCAAGATTGCCATATAAACAGCCAAGGGTTCTTTTATATATGTATAAACACATGGGACCTCCTAGATTGTGTCTCCAACTCCGATAAGACTTAGTACTCATTTTATCCTAGCAATTTAAGGAAAGGAAACAGAAGGACAGCAGGATTGTGGAATAAATTAAATGCAGATTTTAGAAGTGGTGAAAGCGTTGATATTCTTATAATCTTAAACATAGACTAGAATAATATGAAATACTCAGATCATCATACAATTAGTTAGCTAACATAATGCTTGATATCTAATACTTCAATTATAGAGGGTTTTTTGGGTTGGGTTCTAATGGGTTGTTTTTATTTGGTGTATTGACAGCAAAACTCAACCTAGTTGAGTTTGTCAGTTTATTTGAAGAAGAAGATGAAGAAGAAGAAGAAGAGGAAGGTGACCTGAAAAATTGGATTTCAATTTCAAGCCTGCACGAATTTGAACCAGGGATCTTTGGCTTAGCAGGCAAGCACCTTACTCATTGATCTATCCTCTCCCAGAATCCCATAATTAAACTTACTCCCTGAGCTTTCCTCTCCCATGATCCCCTAGTTAAATAACGAATGGAAAGCAAAGGAAAAATAAGAATGTGTTACAAACCTTTCTTCAGCAATGTGAATTGACCTCTACCTCCTAGCCGTGATAACGGCCGATCCCCACCCTCCCTGCAAGAGTAAAATAGAAATACAACAATCAATCCACATGCTTTGAGAGTGAAGTCTAAAAATCTGTTCACTGCTGATCAAAAGTGAATGCCCTATGCTATGGAAGTTTAACTGCGACTCAAAATTCTGGGTGATATGATTTGAAATAATCATTAAGACAGGGAATGAAAGGTTCCTTCATTCAAGATAGAACGGTAGATCAATGGGTGCAATTCTTGTTATTCAAAACACGATAAAATAATTAAGGACATGCACGACGTACCGGACACATCAATAGCGCATGCATTAAAACTTGACGCATTAAGTACGTCAACATCGACAGAGCAGCAAACCGGGATAGGCAAAGAACGGGGAAAAAATAGCAGTAGAAAAGTCTAAATATAAATAAAATAGGCCTCTGTAAGTCAAATCTGATCATGGATGCAGCATGTTGCACTGTGCCTGGGCAATGAGTTGTCAGGAAGTGTGGTTGCCCAGGAACACTTCCTTCACCTCAGATCTTGACTTTTCCTGATCACTCAGAGGAGAGACAACGTCAATACGTCTGAGTAGGAGAAGTTTGTAGGGATGTTTCTCTAAATTATACCATGGTAGGAATTGAATTATTTTTGCCAGGGAAGCGGCCGAAACGGCTGCTCTTGTCAATTTTCAAACACTGAGGGTCTTTTTACATGCGCAAAGGCACATGGGGCCTCCTGAGGTTATCGTCCGTCCTCGATAGGACTAAACACTTATATCCTGCCTAACACAGGATAAGGGAATGGAAGAAATTTTTTTTTAAAATCGGTTTTCAACATAAACCCTACACTGACTGGCATTCCCACTCGATGTGTCGAACGCGAACTCGCAACCGTTTTGGCTTTGTAGGCCAGCGCCGTCAGGAAAGACTAAATATAGGAGATAAGTTTAATCATAGTGTATAGACATTTAGGCTGGAAGTTGAAAGCTCCTGAAATCCATTCATTGTGATGTGAAATTATATGAAAGGCACTTCAAACGCATTCTCCACACTGAACAAAGGGTATGCAATGGTACAGAGGTACAATGGTACGTGATTATAGGTAGAATGAGATCATTGCAGTATGTGCCTTTCTCCAAAAGGAGTTCAGAAGGATCATGGAATGAAAAGGCTTGTCAGGGGAATCCCTGTAAACATTATGTTAGTGCTCTTATTTAAAGGAGAGCTGGATGAAAAATACATGTACTGAATTGTCCTTTAAAAGGTTTAGGTTTGAGAAGGCAAAAAAGCTTCAAATATTTAAATACATGCATAGGATGAAAATAATTTTACTATGGGATTGAAGCAAAGAAAGAGAAATAAAGATGATTTTTTAAATAAACTAAACCAACACCTTACTTGTGAATGTGGTGAATCAATTGTGGAGCATTCTCAACGTCATCGGAATCTTTGTCTGAAGCAACACAGAAAAATAAAATAGTTGCGACAATTTTCAATTTTACCACATGAATACAGAAACCAGGTTTGTCTTTAATAGAATATCAAATAATGTCGTTATACCTGATAAAAGTAAAAAGATTCATACAATTTGGTCCTCCTGGTAAATCAAAGAAACCCTTGGAGCATAATATATTCTTGATGGTAGTCATAATAATTGAATTCTCCTATTATCTTTGTGGGTTAAGTATTGTTACGTATGGTGATTAGTTTTCCCTCCCTTTCCTTCTCTCTCCAAAACTGTTTTTCAGCTGATATTGTCTTCTAAGTGAAACTCATAGCTTGTTAAAGGATACGATTTAATATATAATGCCATTTGCTACAATGGTATAGTTATTTGACTGCTGAAATCACAAAAACTGCCGAGGCATCTTACTCTGTCGAACAAGATGTGAAAGGTCCATAAGTAAGTGAGTAAGTAGTCATAAACTATTTTTTTTTCATAAAAGCACTCATTTTATTATTGAATACCTAGGGTCAGTGAAATAATCTAAAGGCATTACATTCTAAATGCACATCTTAACAGAATCCTCCCTGACCAACGCCCAGCTTGTACACTTTGTGGCCAAGATGGCAAACCGTCAACCACATTCTCTTCAACTGCACCTATCTCTACTAGACATAAAAACTCAACTTTTACCACCATAATCGGATAAACACAATACCCTTAACAACACCTAAAAACAGCTAAAGAAGATCTGTATTTTCTCATGGTAACCAGTTGAAGAGCTAATGCCAAGAAGGCTGTTGGATCTGATAGGTGACTAAGTAAGCAAGCAAAGCATTATAATATTTATTCTTACCGTCTGAAGATCCATTTTTACTCTCATCACTCTTCACATTAGCTGGAGGTAAATTAACGACTGGATTTTCTCCTAACGTTGACGCTGTCGACGACGCCTTCTCGTCATCTTTACGCTTGTAGTCTTCCTTGGAGCTTTGAATGGAACCTTTGGGAGAGTCACCACTCCTGGACCTTTCTTCCTCTTCAACACGTTCGTTAAAAGTAGTATTGTACGTCACATTTCCACCACGACCCTCGTCAGATCGTTCCTCTCTGGCAGACATCTTAGACCTTTCATCTTCGTCCTCTTCCTTCCTCTTATCAACATCTTCATCTTTTTCAGTGGCAGGCTCTTCCCTATTTTTTGAAACTGCTTCACCCGAAATTGTCTGGACTTTATCATCGCTCTTTGGCGATCTCTCATCACCCGATCTCTTCTCCCCTCTTTCTCCAACACTTTCATCCGATGAATGTTTTGATTCTTTCCCTTCTTTATCTTGCTCACTTTCAAGTGATGAGAGTGATGAAATGGAATCCTTTCTCGGTGCCAAAGGAAGAGGGGACTCAACTCTGGCCGGCTTTCCTGTTATTTGATCCTCTTTCTTCTTCACAGATTTATCACCAAGTTTTCGACTGCTATTGGTAAGAGAATATACAAGAAATCCTTATGACATAGATGAGGTAGATATGGAGCAACATAGATCAGAAATTTTGATTGAATAACATCAATCACACCTCTGTTGTTTTAAGCAGACATCTTGATTACCATTATTAATTAACCTTTTAAAAGGTGACTACCGGAAGAGAAAAGACTGAGCCCGGACTAGAGTGATGCTAGATATTGCTGTGTTTTGAAACAAAAAAGAGCTCTTATAATCAACCAAATCAAATAGAAGCCCGATTACACTCTTCAAGGTACATTTAAACTTCTCTATATCTCCCATAGTAATTAATGTTGGAAAATGCCGTTCCAACTCAGCAAAAATATTTCGCCTGTTAAACGGTTAAACAAAGAAAATGATAGTTACCCCCCTTTTGCCCTTTACCAAGCAAAGTAAGCTCATTAATCTTTTCAAGAACAAAGTGAAATAGAGTGAAGTTTAGGCTGAAAGAAAAATATGTGAAATGTTGTTCATTTTTAAGCTATTATTGTTTCTATACGGTGACAAGATTTTATCTTCCATCGCATAAAGCACATTTCCCCGCATTCCGTTGTTGACTTTTTGATGATTTATTTGTTCTTTCCTCCAATTATCTCTTTATTGATGTTCTCATTATAGTGTTCTGGTAGATCTAGATTAATCATTTTAATACTTGACATGGTTTTCACCCAAGAAGAAAAGATTTTCATCATCGAAGCTTGGTGTGAATCACGTTCATTCATTAGCATTCGTCATCAGTTTTGTCGAATATTCAATGTCATGTTGAGACATTTCCAAAGAATTCACAGATTAATAGAATTTTTTTAAAAATTGCTTTTGAAAGTAAAGGTACTGTAAACATGGTAGATAACGGCAAAAGTGGAAGGGCCCCCCTTTCTAAAGAAACAATCAGGAAATTAATGATAATGTTCATAATTCCGTTATCGCTAAGCTGAAGACGCCGATACAAAAGCTTGTTTGATGGCGCTTGATGGAAAACTTAATAAAGAAGGTATGTTTTCAAACAAAACTCTTAAAAATTGTGTCATTCAAAAATGTCACTTTGTGTACTTTCATACGATGTTCACTTCTAAGATATAGGCAGCTTGACCTCGTCACAATCGTCTTTAAAAATCATAACACTTTTTTAAGGACATGCTGTAAACCTCTCCCTTTCTACTTCCTCCCCC
>JASKDV010197581.1:0-11105 GCA_032466395.1 Aegires albopunctatus
ACAAATGTAATTCTACCAAAGGTAATATGTTGAGGAAATTGTTATGACAGCAACAATGTGGGAAGTAAATAATGAAATAACACCCTTTGATGTGTCACAAACAAATGTAATTCTACCAAAGGTAATATGTTGAGGAAATTGTTATGACAGCAACAATGTGGGAAGTAAATAATGAAAAAATACCTCAAATTTAAAAAAACTCAGTAAACATGAAAACTAACTTGAGAGAATTTTAAAAGCTTACATGTTTCTCCCTATCCCCATGACATTAAAAAATAGAGAAACATAAAATAGCTTCTCACCTGTCCAAATTCAAA
This sequence comes from Aegires albopunctatus, assembly GCA_032466395.1. Classification (NCBI taxonomy): domain Eukaryota; kingdom Metazoa; phylum Mollusca; class Gastropoda; order Nudibranchia; family Aegiretidae; genus Aegires; species Aegires albopunctatus. The sequence goes on from JASKDV010197581.1 coordinate 318, forward strand.
TCTAAATCACTTAATTTACAATCCTGATTGACAGATTTCAAACTGACATCGGAGCCTCTACTGGCAGACATTCTACGGTCAATTTGAACAGAAAGTTTCCGAGCCTGATTGCATGGGTCGGATGGTGATTGCGCTGCCTCAGCTGGTGAAGTGTTTGTAATTTTCAGGTCGGCATTGTTTTTGGGAAGATCACCCCAAGAGCCAGACCTTTTCTTGGCATGCTGTCGATAGGGTGTTCCAGAGGTGCCGTTGTTTTCCATTTTCTCGATGGTATGAGATTTTGGGGTAATGACAGAACACGGCCTGGACATAGCAAAGATGTCCGGGATGTCCGTTGATGTGTTTGGAGAATCGTTGTCAACCGAAGAATCCTGGGACATTGTAGAACCGCCGGAGCGATCTGTGCCAAGGGCCTGACGCATTTCCTCCAATTTTTTGCGGCGGACTTCATGTTCCTGGGCATTCCAATCCACTCCCTGGACAACACAAGAAAAACGTTGAATCATTCACTAATTATTGATCAAATTTATACACAGTGATTTTAAAGTGTGAGATTATTCAATTAGTTGATTCCCATTAACTTCACCCTTTTAAAAGATTTCCTAAAACTGATTTCTAAAATTCATCTGGTGACCCATTCTTGTAATATTTAATCTTTCTGAAGCTAAACAGAACCAACAATGTAACCAACAACATTATACTTGGAATCTCATTAGGTACAATTTATAACTTCATGACCTATAGGCACCCATCTATGATTTTTTATATAAATACAAGCTCAAATCTCATATTATGTTGCATATTCTTAACTTGTATAATAACTAGATTAAGGGTGAATGAGTAGAAAATGTCAAAGAATCATAAAAATAAGCATATAAGTATCTGCCCTTTGTAACAATGATAGAACATATCAAAAGTGACAAAAATACAAAAATTTACAATTATTCAGTCTTGAACAATAACAACAACCAAAATTCTTCATTATATTCTAGGAACTATTGTTATTGTTTATAATACAAATTTCATGTCAATGGACAACTTTTGCAAAACAAATTATAAACTTGAATGAATTTAAAATTATTTCCTATGTTTTCAAAAACTGAAATTTGAATTGAACAAAAAACAGCACAATGAAGAATTCTCTTGAAAGGTAAAATATAATAAAGTCAAACATTGGACAAACCTGAGCCTCTGTTTCAAATCTCTTTTGGTGTAATTGATTGAGTCGTCGTTCCAATTCCTCATCTTCTCGTCTGCGTCTTAAATTGATGAAAAAACAAAAACTTTACGTACTTGATAATACAGTTTACAGTATCTAACTCATTTTCCTTTAAATCTAGTCTACATGAAAAAATTGATCAGAATGAAGACCTCGTTCAGAATCAATCCCATAAAAGCTGTACATGTGTTACAGTCAAAAGATTGGAGTCACTTAATGAAAACATAAAAACTCAGGTACATAAAAAGGTACGACTTGGCTAATTTAATTACCTTTCGTCTGCTATTTTCTTTAACTGCCTCAATCGTCTTTCTTCCTCTTCTATCTCTGACAGCTGTAAAACATCAAACCAGAGCATTTGCGTAAAAATAAAGCTAAGAAACTAAATTACGTTCATGCACTAATGTTGCAGATACTCAAATTAAAACTGATATGGCTCTTGTAGTTTTCTTCTTCGCAATAACGGCGTGGTATCTAATGAGCAGCCATAAATCTTATCATTTTTATTATTTAAATACAACATAATAAACATTTTGAAATGCTCATCATCATTTGGTGAAAATGGTAGTGTTCATAAGGTATAACTTTTTAAAACAATTATCAATCGATGTTCATAAGTGTTAAATTTACTGGTAATCTTTAAATGTTTGTAACGCAATTCATCCACAATATTATCACTGCGTATCAAGGCAGTTCAACTTCAGTACTCACTGTGATGGCAACAGGGGCGTTTCTTTGAAGTATTGAACTGTAAGGAAAATTTGGGAAACATTAGCACAATAAGATTTAAAAAAAAAATCTATTAGTCCCTCTGTCGTGCTGAACAAATGTCTCTAAGATCAAGCCAACAGAATCAAACACCCACTGGTTTGTTTGCTAAAGAATCAAACTGACAGTAGCTGACAGGGCTGACATACCAAAGAGTTATTCTATGAGATTCAGTTGTGTTGATATAGAATTGTTTGTAGCATTTGATTCTACAGTCGTTTTCACACCTTTTCCCCCCTCCTGGTATCACACACACACACACCTCTGTAAAAGAGGAAACATTGCCTAAAGCTCACTGCCACACTCCATCTGGTTGTTAATCACATTAGATTGCTAGCTTTTTGGTAACTTGGTCACAGTAATGATTCAAATTAGGGGGCCATGTGCTTTCTAGGACTTTATTATCAGACTTGGTATGAAGGAAGAAGGAAGTAAGGTCAATGTGAGACAGAGACTGCATTGCAGAGGGAGAGGGGGATGGAGTCTAAGTCGATTTCCTACCAGTTACTTCCAGAAAAGGTACTCAGTTTGGAGGGTAGAGGGTTAATGATGAATTTGTGAACTATTGGGGTTAAATCTCTTACATTTCTTTAGTGAATAACGAGAATATAGAAGAGCATGAAAAAAGAATGTTTGAAGCGGGTTAGGCCTTTTATACATATGACAATGAATTTTGAGTAAAATTTTACGACATGAAGTATAGGCATGGGCATAGAGATCTTTTATAATTTAATTTATTAGGCAAGGTGATGCTTTGAACTGATGTTAAGAATTCTTCCGTGCAAAGGCAAAGCAACGTATCTTAAAAAACTGAGTTTTGGCATCTTTTCGTATCATTGGGCTTATCACGTATACACACCTATTTTTATTCATTCTAATGAGTAAAGAAGCAGAGTAGCTATTCTCCATTGCAAATGTTATTTTATAATTAAAATGTTTTGAAGTGTGTATCCAAGCGTTCATTATTTTTGACATACACGTGCAATGTTGAAATTTATTACTTTAGATTTCTCGGAATTGAAAAAAGTGGAGTTATGTTGGTTTGCCTCTTTGCACATGTAACAGAAGTGAATTGAATTTGTGAAAGAAGTAAAATACATCCAATTTCATAAATATGCAGACTGTAAAAATGTAAATCCTGCAGGCTATATTCTAGATCAAGATTTAGGTTAGAGATTTACTTTTCTTGATGCTTGATCCGTCCTCCCTCAGATTACATTATAATCTAAAATTCTCACCATTAGGCCTAACTTTAGTATCTAGAACTAGTTGGCTCACTATTATTGTAGTCACTAGATCTATTAGAATTAAAGTTGGGTTGGGTTACATTGAAAGTATAATAGGACAGTATCAATAAACAAAGATATAAATACCCAACAATAATAATAGGCAATACAGAATAACCAGATCTATTACATTCGGGTATACATTCAAACCCTTCCTCAGACAAACAAGACAAGAAAGAAAATACCAAACAAACAATATTTACATTATAATATATATGCTCTCTCTCTCTCTCTCTCTCTCTCTCTCTCTCTCTCTCTCTCTCTCTCTCTCTCTCCCCTTCTCTCTATTTCCATGATATAAATATTGTTTCTTTGCTTCTTTCTTTTTTGTCTTGTACTGACAAAGGGTTACTGAAACATAGTTTTATCTTTGTTTATTGATACTGTCCTATTTTACTTGGAGATCTAATATCTAGATAGATCTATTAGAGAAGGCCTAAAGCTGTCGATAGCATCAAATAGGCCAAGGTTATAGACTCTAGATATTCTAATTTGATATAAAATCTTAATCTAAGAGCCCTTAAAACTAAAATAACATTGCTTTAGTAGATATAGAATCTAGATCTAGATTTAGATCTAAATTTAGACTCTCTCTCTCTCAAGATCAAGATCTATCTCGATTCTAGTATCAATATAAGGATCTTTTTAAATTCGAACACTGGATCCATTCTCATCCACAGGTTGACGAACTCCTCACTCACTTAGAATCTAGATCTAGATCTAGATCTACCAAGAATCTAGATATCTAGATCTAGATCTAGATCTAGTTTTTTCTAGATTCTCGATCTTATATTCTCACTTATCTCTCAACTCTGCAACCTGACCAGAAAATATAAGAGAAAAAAGATCGATCGATAAAAAAAAAACGCCCTTCTACATATGCATATATCTCAGCCACTTACTCGGAGGGGGTTTGATCAGCTGCATCAAAGAAGTCATCTTGGTCGCTACTAGATGACATTTTCGAACAGCAGATTAAAAAATAAAGATTTTTATCTCTACTTCTGTCTCACCGATACTTAGTTTTGTTTACCATCCATCTTGGAAATTTCTCGCTTCCTACTTCCGGTTGCATGCACCACAATCGTATCAAGAAACGTTTCAAATTCTAAATTTCCGAATTTGGTAAAATGTTTTCCTCGCCGATGAAATTATGGCTATTTCGCCATCGCTACAATACGTGCACACATCATTTAATTATGCAGTCATCTTCCTCATCTTGAAATCTTTCACCATTTCCATGTACCCTTCCTCTCACCCCTTCCTATCTGTATCTAGATCTAGATCTATATTAAAATATTTCTATGTTGAAATCAGACATGAACAAAAAAAATAAATAATAATAATGATAAAATAATAAAATCGAGGATTTGTATAGCGTATCCAACTGAATAAGGCCCCTCGTCCACAGTGTTCATATAGGCCGGATATTTGTCTTGCCAGAAAAAGGAGATGCAGAAATACATTCTCATCTGGCCTGAAGCATCTACAATGTAACGGGTATTGATAACCGTGAGCTACATGCACTTAAACCAGTAGGTCTTCCTACGTCATAGCTATAATGTGCAAGCACATTAATATAGAGTGAAGGATCACAAACGATTGTCTGACGCCCTTGATTATGATGGTCTACGCATATAATATGATAGATCTATTAAAAAAATTATACTCATCTTTTATTCGTCTCTCACAAGGGTAATAACTACGATAATTACAATAGACTAGACAACTGGATATCACAGATGGGTTGAATCCCCTTACTTGAGATATTTTGGATAATATTTGGGGTCGTTTGACGTTCCGTCGGTAGAGCTGCAGGGTACGCCGAGCCTCGCCTAGCTAGCCGACCGAGAACCGACCGTTGCTAATTCGGAGACTCCCCGATGACACGCTCCATGTGAGTGAGTTATCAGGTTCACAGCGACTAGGTCTAATAATAATATTAGGCCTAGTTACCATGCCCAACCGGAGTGCAATGGAAGGGCCCCAAAACAACCAATTCATTGATTGTTTCGGATTTGTTTTGTATTTTGACGTACTTAACATGCATTACTATATATACACACAACAAGTAACAACACTTCATCCCCCCCCCCCCCCTTTTCTTTGGAAGAGAACACACTCGGTTATAAAAAAAAAGTTCACTTATCAAAGTATTAAGAGTCTTTGGTAAAGGTTTTTCACTTGGACATAAATAACTGACTGTTCATGACACTGGAAATCCTCAAGAAAAATGATAGTTTTCATGTTTACTTAATTGGTTTGTATTTTTCGGGCAATTTCACAACGCGTCCACTGCGAGTTACAATTATTGGTGGTGTGTTTGTCGGTATTGAGTGAACAAGGGTTTTGTGGGGAGCATGGGATGCCACTGGTGATGAGCTTGATTTCTAGATCTGCGAACTTGATTTTCTTGGTTCGCATCGTTGGTAGTTTGGTTCAGACACTGGCTTAACTGGATGGAAGAGAGACGGCTGGATGATCTCTTCCTTCTCCTCTTGCTCCACATTTTGATTATGATTATTGACAGGGATGTCAATGTGGACTTTTGTTTGCTTTTTGATATTCTGTCTTGCACGGTGATTGATTGAGTGTCCGGATTGGTATTATTCTGTGGAGAAATTTCTGTTTAATGTTCGCATTTTCCTTCCGGTGAGCGCTTCGTGAGGTGATATTTTTGTAGAGCTGTGTGGAGTTGCCCTATACTGCCTTAGGAAGTTGGGAAGGTTTTCCTTCCAATTTGATGATTATAATTGGCATGAACGAATGAATTTGCAGATAGATCGTATGAAACATTCTGCTTCACCGTTTGCTTCAGGCCATAAAGGAGTGCTTGACTCCTGTCTCGTGGCTGTAGGACGAGAATTCTGAGTCGTTGAAGGGTGGTCTATTTTCTGTTTTGATAACTCTTGGCACTCCAAATCTTGCAAATATCTGGTTTAGCCTCTGAATTACCACTTTGGATGAGGTTGAATGGATAATTTCTACTTCTGGAAAACGGCTAAAATCATCCACCACCACAAGGATGTATTCTCCCGTTGGGAAAGTTCCAGCAAAGGCAACTGTCAACTCTTCCCATGGAATGGTTTGGGAGTGGTGTCATTGTTGGTTCCCTGTGTAGGTAGCTTGGCATGGAAATGGAAGGCATCTATTTACTTCTTCTTCCAATAGTTTGTCAATGCCAGAAAACCAGACCTTCTCTCTGATAAGTTGCTTTGTTTTGACTATGCCTTGATGAGGGTTATGGGCAAATGTAACTACTTATCTTTGTAAAGACGCAGGGATGATGAGGCGGTGCTGTCTTAAAACAAAGCCGTCATGGACTGAAAGCTCATCTCTAATGCTTTTAAAGGAACACAGTAGTTGTTCACTGTGCCAATTTCCTGACTGGATAGCGTTAATCATCTTTTGAAGTTGTACATCTGCTTTTGTAGCTTGTCTTACTTCGTCTAGTGATATTGCTTTAGAATAGATGCTTTTGTTATGTATTGAACGTAATGCTCTCCTGCATTTTCTATCTCCGGCATCGTGAATGGGGACGACTCAGGTAATCAGCTGGATTACGTTCATTGAATCCTGGTGAATATTTCAGGGTAAAATTGTAGGGCATTAATCGTAGTCTCCAGCGCTCGATTCGTGCAATGCCTGGCTTGATGCTTTTCACGATGTCCAAGAGTGGTTTATGGTCGGTAGTGACTGAAAAGATCGATCCGTAGAGATACCTGTGGAATTTTTCAATTCCATACACAACGGCCAGCATTTCTCTGTCTGTTCGAAGAGTAGCGGGTTTCGGTCGGTGTCAAAGCTTTGTTAGCATTACACTACTCGGTCGTGTTGCATCATCATGGCTCCGAGGCCAACTTTAATGGTGAAGCATCTACGATGATACCAGTCTTTTTCTTTGGGTCGAAGTAGGTCATTACTTTGGCATTAGTAAGCTTCGCTTTTAGCATGTTGAATGCTTTGGTTTGTTTATACTCTCATTTCCAAGGCTGGTCTTTCCTTGTCAATGTGCGTATTGGCTATGTGATAGTTGCATAACAATCGATGTAACGAGATAGGAATTGCATCATTCCTAAGAAAGATTTCAGTTCTGAAACTGATTCTGGCGGAGCAGCGCTCTTAATTGCCTTAATTTTGTCGATTTGAGGACAAATTCCAGTTTGACTGAAATGATGCCCCAGAAACGTGAGCTGGTTTACTCCAAAGATGCATTTAGCTATAATTATCTTTGATTTAGCTTTGTTGAGCTTTGCGTGGGCTAGGCCTTATTATTGGCTGTTTTCAACACTGAGTCTAATGATGTGGAGAAACCAGGAGGCTAGGCCTTATTATTGGCTGTTTTCAACACTGAGTCTAATGATGTGGAGAAACCAGTAGGCTAGGCCTTATTATTGGTTGTTTTCAACACTGAGTCTAATGATGTGGAGAAACCAGGAGGCTAAGCCTTATTATTGGTTGTTTTTAACACTGAGTCTAATGATGTGGAGAAACCAGGAGGCTAGGCCTTATTATTGGTTGTTTTCAACACTGAGTCTATTGTTGTGGAGAAACCGAGAGGCTAGGCCTAATTAGTGGCTGTTTTCGACACTGAGTCTATTGTTACGGAGAAACCAGTAGGCTAGGTCTAATTATTGGCTGTTTTCAACGCCGAGTCTATTGTTATGGAGAAACCGGTAGGCTAGGCATAATTAGTGGCTGTTTTCAACACTGAGTATGGTTATAGAGAAAGCAGTAGGCTAGGCCTAATTAGTGGCTGTTTTCGACACTGAGTCTATTGTTATGGAGAAAACAGTAGGCTAGGCCTAATTATTGGCTGTTTTCAACACTGAGTCTATTGTTATGGAGAAACCGGCAGGCTAGGTCTAATTATTGGCTGTTTTCAACACTGAGTCTGTTGTTATGAAGAAACCAGTAGGCTAGGCCTAATTATTGGCTGTTTTCGAGTTTATTGTTCTGGAGAAACCAGTAGGCTAGGCCTAATTATTGGCTGTTTTCAACACTGAGTCTATTGTTATGGAGAAACCAGCAGGCTAGGTCTAATTATTGGCTGTTTTCAACACTGAGTCTATTGTTATGGAGAAAGCAGTAGGCTATGCCTAATTATTGGCTGTTTTCAACACTGAGTCTGTTGTTATGGAGAAACCAGTAGGCTAGGCCTAATTATTGGCTGTTTTCGAGTTTATTGTTCTGGAGAAACCAGCAGGCTAGGCCTAATTATTGGCTGTTTTCAACACCGAGTCTATTGTTATGGAGAAAGCAGTAGGCTAGGCCTAATTATTGGCTGTTTTCAACACTGAGTCTATTGTTATGGAGAAACCAGTGGACTAGGCCTAATTATTGGTTTTCTTTTGAGTTGGAAAATAATTTTCATTATGGTAGATAACGTGGTTATTAAATAATACTATCCATACAGAGGTGCGAACCGATGAAGGGCGCTTTTTCTTTTTCTTGCATACTGACAAGATCTATATTCAGCCAGGTTACCATTTTACACCTAGGTAGGGTGAGGAAATGCATGTAAAGAGTCTTTTCCAAGAACTCAACATCGCACCCTTTCGGGATTCAAACCTGGGACTTTTTGATCACCAGTCAAAATGTCTACCCCAAGACCACGAGTACACCATTTTGGCACCGTGGAATAGGCTAACCAGCCTTAGGGCTTACCAATTTGCCCCCCCCCCCCTTTTTTCCACGCATTCAATGTCATGGCACAACATTTTTTGACTGTAAGTTGGACGGCTAGATCTAGATCGTGATTTCTTGAGTATGTCAGCTTTTGATTTGGTAGAACGTAATGAAAAAAGAGAAATGGTTTTCTTATGAAAGAGTGTTTTGTGTTTGTTGTTAGTTGATACAATGGCAATAAATGGCCTAGTGGTTTATGACTCAATGATATAAAGGTGGGTGTGGCCGGGTGGTTTACATATATAGAAATTAGACATGTAGACCAAGGTACCCGAAAATTGAAACAACCCCTCTCCTCTCCTCTCCCCCACCCCCCTGTGCTCCTTCCTCTTTTCCAACCCCTCATCTTCTCTCCGTATTTATATATATTATGGTATTCGTTTATATTATGGTATTCATATATATTATGGTATTCGTTTATATTATGAGAGAGAGAATAGACGGTGTTGGTATTGATTATTTTAAAGATACCTATGTGTTCATGATTTCTAGTGTTAAATACTGGTTGCTGTTGTTGTTGTTGTTGTTGTTGTTGTTGTTGTTGTAGTTTGGATACTATTGTTGTCAATTGTAGTGTTCCTATTGTACAACGTATAGTTTAGGCGTGTGAATACAATGACCAAATGATCGTAAAGATTATACTCATCAATAATAATCCATTCTACGGCCATGACTAGGATGAAAGAAGATCGACGTTGAAAATCATTGGGAGACATTTTTGATAATCTCGATATCATTTGTTATCTAATCGGATCAAATTATTGCTGTAAAGTAGATCAACCTGATTCATGACTCTTTTCCTTCGTAAGAATAGGGCAGCTCTATTGAACTATTTTGGTAGAATAACGAATTTCATTAAATCGAAATCAACCTTAGAAAAACGTAAGCCACCCATGACTTGTACGTGAAAAGACCATTCAAGGTCGATCACGTCCTGATTGTTATCGCATTCTCTAATTTGGACGTGCCTTTCTTTGACGCGCCTTGCCTATTGCGAAACAAGTCTTATGATTTTCTTTACTCGAATACCCAAGACCTACATTCGTGACCAACGAACCTATTTAATAAGTGTGATTCATCAAAATGCACGCACAACTTTTACAGGCAATTCTCAGTCATGCGTAACAAAGCATATAATTGGGGGATCAAAGATAGTTTTGATCAACGGCAATGATGTAGAAAGCGTTCCTCTTTTAATAATATGTGATATCGATACGATACACCCTTTAATTAAAGAGTAAGTAATTCAATAAAATGGATATTGACACCAAGATTATCGACTTGTAGTGTTTCTCTCATATCTTAGCCGTCAAATGAAATCATCTCATTTTAGTTTATTCAGAGACAAGTGGCCTTGGTTCATTTCATTTTAGTTTATTCACCGACAAGTGGCCTTAGTTCATTTAATTTTAGTTTGTTCAGAGACAAGTGGCCTTGGTTCATTTTAGTTTAAGTGGCCTTGGTTCATTTCAATTTAGTTTATTCAGAGATAAGTGGCCTTCGTTTATTATAGTTTATTCAGAGACAAGAGGCCTTGGTTCATTTCATTTTAGTTTATTCAGAGACAAGAGGCATTGGTTCATTTCATTTTAGTTTATTCAGAGACAAGAGGCCGTGGTTCATTTCATTATAGTTTATTCAGAGACATGTGGCTTTGGTTCATTTCATTTTAGTTTATTCAGAGACAAGTGGCCTTGGTTCATTTCATTTTAGTATATTTAGAGACAAATGGCCTTGATTAATTTCATTTTAGTTTATTCAGAGACAAGAGGCCTTGGTTCATTTCATTTTAGTTTATTCAGAGACAAGAGGCATTGGTTCATTTCA
>JASKDV010197592.1:0-20428 GCA_032466395.1 Aegires albopunctatus
CTTTCCTCAATTATCTGTTGTTATGGATTCATTTATCTGTTGTTATGGATTTTGTTTTCTTCAATTATCTGTTGTTATGTATTTTGCTTTCTTCAGTTATCTGTTGTTATGGATTCATTTATCTATTGTCATGTATTTTACTTTCTTCAGATATCTGTTGTTATGGATTCATTTATCCGTTGTCATGAATATTGATTTCTTCAGTTATCTGTTGTTATGGATTGAAAAGTGCATTGAGCAAATTAAGTGGGAACGAGCTATATAAGAACGCTCTTTATTTTTTAATTTTTATGTTCTCATATTTTTGTTCTTGTGGGAAGCAAATTCTGACTCCAAATTAAATATCATCGTTTCAAGCAATGATAGGACAATGATTCTTAATGCCATCTTAAAGAAAAAAATGATTTTTCTTTACAGTTACGCATTGCAGTGATTTCATTACCTACCTTCTGTCCTTTTCAGATTTATTGATGCAATCAAGCAGGCAAGTGGTGGTGAGAACGATGTGTTTATCATGGATGTGAGTCGAGAATGTCCATCTCTTTCTGATATCCGCTCTGCTCATGAACGTCTGAAAAGTCACATCATAATTGGTAAAAGAATGAAAAAAATGATTCAATAAAGTTTCATGACTGAATGTTATATGTTACAGGGTTGCCTACCATTCCGGAGCCTCTGGAACCGTTCCTGAAAGTAGCTAAATTCGAGTGACCGTTCCGGAAATACAGAATTGTAAAGCCGAGTCCGGAAACAGGCCGTTGCACATAATTTTTTTTGCTTCCTTTCGTTTTTGTTTAATCTCAACCAATCCCCCGCCTGAGTCAAGGCTTCACACAACCCAAACAAAGACCCACATGCCTCCAGGCTATGATACTCAATGGAGAGAGAGGAGCGAATGAATCTTCAATTCAAATGATAGATTTCACAAGGATTCTATAAGGAGAGATGCCACATGTAGTGAAAATGGCTTTTACTGGTGTTGATCATCTATCTATTCTTAATATGCTACATAGCATGTTTTTCCACATTTCTTGACCAAAAGTTGTCCTTTTTAAATGTTTGACATTTTTATTTTTCACCCATAATGCTAGTCCATGAAGTAGTGGTCTTCTTTTCAATTTTTCTTTAGACCTTTTCCCGTTATGTTCCAAGTGATGAATAGATTTGTCATAACTGTACATTTATTTGTTTAACTGTAACATGATGGATACTTTATAAATAAAGCATGCAAATTCATTCCACATCTATGACGCAAACGATAGAGACGAACTAATCAATAGTGTTTGCTCAACAATGCCATCATAAATTTAAAATATGCTCATTAGTACATTGTATTGTATTTATTAAAAAATGTGTATCACTTACTACTTCAAAACATCAAAAGGGGATTCTCTTCTCAGTAATTTAAAGATACTGATGATTTATCTAAATGAAATATACTGTAAGTGAGGCTGATCTGGTACATTCACAGCCATTCCTGGATTATCAAGTAAATGGCGCAATAACGGACTTAGCATGACCAATGCTATTGAACAGTGGCATAACCACAAAGTGACCACCGTGTACTCCCAAATGGCAGCCACTCCCCTTCACCCTTGGGCTGTCAGGGAATTCGTAATGGACATGGCTAACGCTAAACTACTCCAAGGTTTAACCAATGAGTGCCCAGCTAGAGATATGAAATTCATCACTATTTGTATATATTTGATTTGTATTATTTTAAAGACAAGGCATATCATCATTTCACATGAAGATGAACCATAGTGTATCACTCAAGTGAGACCAGGTGATCTATCTGTAACAACGGATTGTTGATCATGGATATATGTTAATTTTGGGCAGGGGGGATGATGCTAGTCTATGACGTTACATACTAATAGTAAATTTTAAACTTTCAGAAACAGAAAAAGAATTTTATAAATCTGATTCACGCTGGTACAGTAACTTGGAGAACTGTCAATGGCTGCAGCATGTTTCAACTTGTCTCAGTACTGCAAACAGGGTCGTTGATCACCTTGCAAGAAATTGTCAAACTGTCATGCTCAAAGGTGAAACCTTAGATAGAACAAAAGACTATTATTACAGTCCTTACTTTTGCTGTTTGCAAAAAGGATTAATATAATTTCATTTTTCAATTAGATCAGTATCTTCTCATTATTTATTTGATATGCATTCTTAACTGGCAAGTAACCAATAAAAAAATGTTTTTCCTTTTAAATTATATATTAGACTACCATTGGAATTAAGCATTAATCTTTCAAAGCCCTTTCAAACTGATCTAATGTAGAAAATCAAGTTTGTTTCTTGAAAACTGCTGTCATTATGTACACAAATTTCAGCAACAAAGCAACTTTCTACTATGGACAACGAATGAACAAATTGTGGGGCTTGGTTCATTCACATCAGAGAAAGCTTAATGTATAACAATACCCACTCTAGAATTATGTACAAGCTGCCATTGATTGCTGTAGAGAATTAACTTTTCCCACAACTAGGCTTCAGTGGCCTGCGTATTTACTAACTTCTTGATCATACACTCTAGAGATGACTTTGACTGTTACTAGAAAATTATAACTTTGCTTGAAAGCCAATCCTGATCTTTTCTTTCAGAGGAAACGGGCACTGATTTGAGCTGTGTAATTTCCAGTTTGACCCAACTTCAACTGGATCCAGAATACCACACCATTCATGGCTTTCAAATGTTAATAGAAAAGGAATGGGTAATCATGGGCCACCAATTTCAGAAACGCCTGAGACTGGTGACAACACCGGACTCGAAGGAGGGTGATCAGGTATACAATAGATTCTTGATTACTTAATAAATAGATCAGGGATGTGGCTAATGATTTGACTTTTATTTAAAGATGGAGGATGAAGATTGGTTTATAGTCTGTATCTCTGTCCAATACAGACTCCCAGACATTACATCAGTTATTCCTACCAGCAGGCCATTTCTCACACTTGCCTTCTTCTATCAGCATATTCCGGCTAGTTTTTACTGTTTTTATTCTCTTTTTGCACCTGAGCGCGGTAAGAAAAATAAGTGTAAAGAGAATTTCCCCAAGGACTCACCATGGGACCAAATACTAGCAGGAATCAAAGTCACGGTCTTTCAATTGTAAGCTGACTACACCATGTACTTGACCATGGTGTCAAAAATTGCATATCTTATTTGCTAGCCTGGAAGAATGTGTCTCAAGAATGCGGTGTGAAGAATACATAAAAAAAGAAAGAAAAGAAATTAATGTATGAAATCAATTTGTTTGTTTTATTATTTTCACTGTGCTCTTGCCCTCAACTGATTTTCTACATTCCTATGATTATGATAAAATGGAGACAGCGTTTACTTTTTAGGAAGTAAAAATGTAGTATTCTTATGGTATATCTCTACAACCAGGTTTAAACCCTGCTTCGGCATCTAGTTTAGATAATTGCCCTTATTGCCCACCTTTGATGCTGCACTGCATCTGACACATGGCTTAATCCTAGCTTTGTTTGGGAAAGAAATTTCATTTTGGGATTAATAAGGTCATTTTATTTACATCATTATATTTGACAAATTTTACATTAATAATATTGTGGCAGGGATTTTACTTAAAACCATAAGCAGATTAGACTCATGATTTTTGCTGGAACCAGTTTTAGTTTTGTGACTGGTATGAAATTTCCTCCAGAGCCATAATTTGGATTAAACTTGTTGCTTTTTTTTACACTGATCCATCTTCATAGAAAATGATTTATCTTTCTATGTTTATGGATTCCTAATTTAAAATTGAGATTTGTAACTTTAGACTATTTAGAGATGGGTTTTTTTTAATTATAAGATGCTTTTCAAATTTTATAAGTCTTGCAAAGCAAATGCTGTATGCTAAAGGTGTCTATTATGTCTTTGGTTGATGGTTGAGCATTTAAACAAGTTAGATAGCAATAATTGTATTTGTAAATTACTTTTATGTAAATTTGACTTCAATTGAAAAAAACAACAGCAGCAAATAGCTCTATTTCTACCTACATTGTTTTGATAGCCTACTTTAAATTTGTATTATTTTACCAATTCTTCTCTATATAAGATGTTAAGAAATTTTAATATTATATTTTTATTTGTTATTTCATAATTTATTGGGGGCTTTTATTATTATTACTTTTTTAATTTGTTGCTTTCTTGGGAGTGCTTAAATTGAATTTGCATGGGTATTAGTATTCAAAACATTTTCTTCTTTTATTTTCTTCTTTCTGCCACAGGTCCCAATTTTTCAAATGTTCTTGGATTGCGTATGGCAACTCTTACAACAGTTTCCATCAATGTTTGCTTTTTCTGAAACATACCTGACTTCTCTAATGGATACTTTAAACATTGGCATCTTTGACACATTTCTATTTAACAGCAGCTGGCAGCGTGCAGGCTTTGAGAAGATCAGTCGTCACCAACTGCCTTGTGCTTGGAACTGGAAATTTCAATTCAGTGACAATCAACAGCTGCTCTTTAACAACCCCTTATACATGCTTCGCACTTCCTTTGATTTGGATAGTCTCGTCAGCCGTGCGAAAACAACCCTCCGCCAGTCCGGAGCAGAGCTAGGTGAAAACCAATACCGAATGCAGTTGTCCCATCAACAGAGTGTGTCTGATTTATCTTCCATTCATGGAGCTGTTTTTAAGTCAGAAGTGTCACCTTGCTTCATAAAGCTTTGGTCCCAGTGTTACCTGCGTTGGGTTGTCCCAGCTCAAATCATTGGAGGGGGAAATCCTTCACAGTACCTTCAGCAATGCATCTTGGCTGAAGAAGTAGTCTGCTTACAGCACAAACTCTCACAACTCTCCCAGGAATTGCGTGTTATGGAAATGACTGGCGATACAGAACAGGACCTCTACACCAAAATAGATCGCAACCATAGGGGAAGAGATAGACCTCATAGTGGCTTGGTTTTTGGAATTAATGGTTACAGAGGGTCTAGTAGGGCATTATCATCAGTCATTATTACTTCATCTTATCCTTTCAGTCCCTGGACCTCAGAGAGTCACCAGCATTCTCTTGTATCTAGTTCCCTGTCTCGTTATCTTAAGGACACTGCTATCGATCATGAATTTGATCAGGATTTGACTGACTGAAACCTCTACTTTAGCCATATTATGATTAATGACGATGATGCACAAATGCACTCATGAAAAGACAACTAGTCGAATGTCCAGGTGACTCAGACAGATAAGAGAAATTTGTCTTACTTCAATAAGTGAATAAGTGCGGGAAGATGGTGAGATATGAAAAGTTCTATTCTATGATGAAACAGTCAAGATTTATTCTTGTATACAGGAAGTTGCCTTTCTTTCAGAAACTTTCTCCTTGGTTGTCAAATTGTTGCCTTGCAAATCCATAAAAATTATTCTGCTTTGTTGACTATTTAAATGATACACAATATACGGCAATATTTGTTTATATGAAGCAGGCATGAAGTGGCTAAGCTACACTGTCTTTTTATCATCAAGCATTTAAAAATATTTCATTGAGACATTGTTTGTATTTTGTATCTGTGATATTAGAAATGAACTTTGTTTGCCTGGTTTTAATTCTGTGATTCTGTGAATTTTCATATTAGGTACTGAAAATTAAAGATCATTTATCAAGAAGTAAATTCAGTTTAATTTAATCTTTTTGCTCCAACTGGATGCTTATTCACGAAAAAATATATTCTGCATTGGGTCTGTTTTTGTAGGTTCTTATTGATAGTTTCCTTTTTTTTAACATGCTGCGTTCTTTCTACGATGAAGTAAAATTTAAAGAACAGTATTAAATAATGCTCATAATATATTTTTAGTAATTTAAATTCTGATAATTTTCCATCAAACTTAGAACCACATAACCTTTTGCAGCTAGTATCTTTTTGCCATTATCAAAACCATATATTACTACTTTTGTAATGACAACATTAAAGGTTGAAAACCATGAAGCCTGAATCTTTATTGATTACAAAAGTAATGATGAGCTAAAAGAGTGAAATGTTGTCTACACTTATCAAAATGTTTTTTTTCCCTGCCCTTTCCTTTGTTTACAATCCTGTTTTTATTTCGTTTTATATTCTCAAGAAATCCACCCACATTCCTCATTGTAAATTACATTATAACATAGAGTGCCCAATTTTATATACATGTCTTTCCCCATAATTTTTTGATGTGATGTACAGGATAACTTTCTCAAAATGTGATAACTCACTTCAAAAAGCTACTATTGAAAATGATACTTGATCAATAAAAATAGATTATTCGAATTTATCTGACAAAATTTCCATGGGCCTCAATGCAATATTAAGCTCTCTCTAGCAGTTAAGATATAAATTGTTCTTTTTGTCAAATGCATTATTACACTCGATAAAAAATGTAAGGTATACAACAATTTTCACAATTAATCAAAAAAGGTCATTTTACAAATGATGTTCTTCTTTTATTTTTAGTTATTCTTACATCTTGAACCTTTGGTATCTAAATAAAAATTCATTAAAATTGAGTTCATGGTGAGAAAGTTATTCACATTTTAAATGGTCACCTTTATTTTGGGACACTCTGTATAATAGAGAATATGTTCTTCTATGTTTCATTATGCCACTTAACCATGAGCATGTTTTCTCATTATTTTTGTATTTCCACTAACAGGGCATCCTATTTATTGATATATTTCAACATAATTACAATATCCACTCAGATTCTATCATGATAACAATGTATGTTAATAGCATCTGTTGAACTGATCACAAACTAAACCCCACACTTTCAACTACTTAAGGTATGAAAAATAGTGTGACATAAAAAAGCAACTGAAAATGAAAAACTCAAAGATATTAGCAATAATGAAAATGATGATAAGTATAAGTATGTTATCAGTGAGTGAGGCAAAATTTGGCCCACATGTAGTAAATGTAGACCTGCTTGTTAAGAAAATAGATTAAAAACTATTTTTTGTTTTATTTTGGGGTGTTTTTTTTTTCTTTCTTCAAAATTGATTGTATCGGCTCATTTATTTTTGTCCACATTATCTTACCTTCAAATCATGGATGTCTTTTTCAGTTTGGCTCTCCAGATATTACCCATATCTCTATAGAACTACGAGTATGTTTAGTGCTTTCTTATTCAAATTTATTGGTTATCTTCATTAGCAGCTGGTTCTGACAGTGAGATCCCTCTTCTTTTTTTATTTTTTATTTTTTATTTTCTTTGTAAAGTACAGCTGGAGAAATTGTTGATGCATTGTTAGGTTGTTGAATTACACAATGGTTTTCCCCTTCTTTCTAATTCTTGGAAAATGTAGAAAGACGAAAGCTGCCAAATTTTCAAATGGTAAAGATTTTGATTTTTATAATTGGCCCAGTATCATTTTATAAAAAGAATGTGTCCCTATATTTTCTTTTTTTTTTTCAAATGGAAGTTATAAGAAATACAGACTTTGTCAAGCAAGTTGTCCATTATTAATTTCTTCCATATTCAAAACGTTTTACAAGGCAGGATAAGAGATAGAAAAAAAATGCCATATAAATTACCCTCACCATCATTTTTGTATTGTGATATTAAATACTTTTATGTGCCTTACTTTGCTCATTATTGGAAAGAGACTTTGGGTAATTATTAAGCCAGAGGTCTGTATTGAAAGAAAGAAAGATGGTTTGATATAGCGGTCTATCTCTTGTCTTTGTCTTATTCTTCATAGATTGAAAGAATGGAAACCATATTCAATTATTTCATATCAAAGATGTTGAAAAGTTTGCATCTATCATATTCATATTGGTATATTTGTGTTGCCACTTCTGAAGGCAGTGTTGCCCATTTTGGGTTGTTTATTTTTTACATCAAGGAGCTGAGTAAAAGTGTATAAGAATAGATGGCATTATTGTGTCTCTTTCAGAGGTTGAATTTCATGAGACAAACATTGATGAAATATATCTTCTGTGGGTCTCAAAATAGGATATGGTATTCACCTCCTTCTTTTATCATAGCTTTGACTTTTTTTAAAAATGGCCATTCTCTGTTTCCCTCTCCTTCTCCCTTTTGTTGCTTTTAATGTGATAAGAATTTAACTACCTGCTGAGATAGTCAAAACCACTTTCACACTGCAGATGTCATGTCTCTATCTTAATCCTTTTTCTGTGCTAGTTTTGTACCTGATATGTTATGTTGGTAAGTTTGTATGTACCCATTTCATGTACTAGATATGTCACGCTTTATCTTATTTCTACAAAATTTTATATTATAAATGTTGCATCCCCTGATCTTCCAATTCTCTATGAATATAATAGTCAGTCGGGTGTTTCCATATTTCACCTTCATTTTCCTATTTTTGTTTAAACAAGAGAATAAACAAACATTGGCTCTATAGGTCATAGCTGAGTTCCTCAGCTCAGGGAGTTGGGAATATTTTGTTAGTGGTGAAGGGGTCAACTTTCAATTATAGGAAAAAGCTAAAGAGGATATAGAGTGGGAGATTCTTGGATCTATAGTTGTTTTTTTTAGAGTCAACTTTTGGCACTTTTAAAAAAATATATAAACAGCACTGTGCCATCAATGGCTAATCTGTTTTATATGGGATAAGGATTTATGAGTTCAAATCCTATAAACACCTCATTGGTGATTCCTGAGAAAGGCTCTCAACACCTCATTTCACCCAGGGGTATAAAAGTTCTGTACATCTTTGGGTTTACTGCTTGTAACCCCTATGCATAGAGGTGTAAGGGAGGTCACATAGCTATGGCCGTGATTCTGTACTTTAAGTTAACTGTAGGCCTGTTAACTGCATAAATAAATGAGCTGAGTTGTTGTTTTACCATGATCTCAAACTTCTTCCAGAAATGTACTTTTTCAATTTGCAGATATATTTTTTTCTGCTTCTAGTAGCAATGGGGCCTGGCTTTTATTTATAACTACCATAACCTGAAAAGAAAAAAAAAATTAAAGGGAAGAGATAACTCAGGTTTTAATTGGAGCCTGACACTAATAATACTTTATAAACGAATTCATTTCTGTAACATTTACCATATTGGAAAGAAGGAAGAATGATTGGAATGCTAGCAACAGCTTTTACGGACTCTGCTCATTCAATTTATTGTTGAAGTGCTTTCATGCATTTCTATTATAAAAAAGAATATAACTACTTTTGCAACTATTATTCAATGATTATATTATTTAAAGGAAGTGAATCCTCTGGCCTCATGATGGTCATTTTGTTTGATAAAGGCCATCCATAGGCCATCAGTGGCCCCACAATAGTCTTTCCTTGAAAGAAAGGCCATTGTGTAAGGCCTCTGCTGGCTCTGTTACTGTTTTCACTTAAGGCCATCATTAGGCCAATGGTCCCCACACCCATATAGCCATCTTTTATAAAAAGGCTTACAGTACAGTGCTCTCGTTATAGTTATTACTGTGATTGATCAAAAAGGGGATGCCCCTTAACATATTATATATAATACATTGTTGGATTATGGTTGATGTTACTTCATTATCAATTATTGTACCGGTCCCCAATGTTTGTAAATACCCAATATATGTATAGGAAATGGTATCTTTAAATATTTTTTTCCACTCCTTTGCCTTTACAACTGAATATTGACAGTAATCCTCTGCAATGATTCTCTCTGATGCAGCTAGCAACTGTGTTGGTAAAATTAGAAGCTATCTCTATTTTTATTTTTCAGATTCGCTAGGATTAAAGTTACAATTGTATGCAATATTTAACCATCATTATAAATTAACGACTTACATGTGTGATTGTTTTTGTTGATTAAGTAATAAATGCATTAGTAATCTGCTGTGGTCATGAAGACTACAGCACATAGGGTCAATGCTGACCTGATATTATCATGTACTTAATGAAGTAGATATTGAGTGGTGATTATGTGCGTTTACAAACTATACTGACTTTTATTATTATCACGTCATGTCTTGTCATTAGACTCTCTTCACAATCACAGTACCATAAATAGGGCTTCTTTATTATTAATATTATTGAAATAACATTCATGCTGCACAATTTACAAAATTCATACAAGTATCATGTACATCAAGTATAAATCCAGGTTTGATTGCTTGTTAGACATTAATTTTACATGTAATTTGATTAGTCACCTTGTGATTTGTCATGGTTGTTGTTAGATTTCTTAGCCTGTAAATGTAAATGTGCGTGAGATGATAAATAATCTTATTAAGAGATATATATTGGGATATTACCTTAATCATGTTATTTAAACCTGCAGCCGTTAAATTTTGTTACGTATTGAGATGAACAGCAATTAATACACCATGTCACAAAGGTGTGAAGTGAGAGTACTTTGGTATTTTTATGAAATTATATCTGTGTCTAATCTAAATATTCTAAAGCCATATGCCACAACTTTATTCTGTGACTTTAGCCTCTGCAGCATATACAACAGTGCAGTGTGCAGCTTGTAACTATATATATATATTCTTCCCTGATTGCACCATTGTTAAAATAATGCAAACTTAGGTGTTGGCGGAGCTAGTAGTACTAACCTATACAGCTAGCTAGAAGTAGAAGGCAAAACTTTCCCTGCAACCTGGGGATGGGCTGGGCATGATGGAAGATTTTTACCCATTTCAGTGTCTTTTATCTGTAGATTGGTTTTACATGTATCAGCAACAGAATGGTATTGTATTTACAACAAAGAACTTCTCATGCTTCATTTGCTCACTCACTCAGATTGGGCCTAGTTGTCGCAAGATTTTAAAAATGAAATTGATATTAAAACATTTGCAAATGAAATTGAAAATGTGTCAAAATTATTTTTCAAGTCGCAGGTGCTGAATTTGTTAAATTTTAATATGTTTGATAATGTGAACTTTTCAGGCAGAATTGATTCTGAACTTTTTAAAGATACTTTATAGGCATCTATAGGAAAAAAACAACAACCTTCCCATCATTGACAGACTGAGCAAAAAATTGACAAAAGACAAATCCTTGTCGATTTCTTGCTCTGACCTGACATGATGAAATTAAAGACAATCTTTTAGAATATTACTTTGATGGATTTTTTTTTTTTTTTTAGTCTAAAAGCTAATGATTTTAAATCAACTGTATTTTCAAACCATAGAATATTCTTTGAAGTGGAAAACTAAAGGTGGCATCTCACTGTAGTAATATAAGGGTTAAAAGCTGTTAGGGGGCTGAAATTTTCAGCATGAAAGGAACTTCATTAATTTATTTTATAATAGAAGATAGAGTAACAAGTTCATCATTTTCTTCTATTGAATGAAGTAGTTATTTGATTTATGGTTGTACACTCAAACTCTTAACTTTGAGCAAAATTAAGTTCTGAGGTGTATTTTGTATAATATATTAGTATTAGTTTAGAAGAAAGAGCTAAGTTAAGTGCTGTGAATTAGACTGTATTGTGTTCTAGTTGTTTTTATTCCCTGTGGCATCATGGTCTTGGTAAAGACATTTTAGCTTTGAGGTCAATAGATCCCAGGTTCAGTAGGGTAGAGCTGAGATATTGATTTCTCGAAAAAGTTTCTTTAATCCATTTTTCTGACCCTTTAGTCAATATGCTTGAAGAATTACCTTTTCATAAGGACAGGCATTAATAAAAAAAACCCTGGGGTTTCACCTTATATCGGGCATTAGGGAGAATCTCGTCCTTCACTCGATAACAAGACTAGACCACTACTACTAGATCAAGATCAGGGGTTCTCACAATTGTTAGTCATTGGGTATATAACACCTGGGGTTACACACGACTTCCTTTCATAAGTGTGCACTTCTACATGCCTCAGGGGACAGGGAATGATTTCGGCATGTAAATTTCTGCCATGGAATCTCTGTCTGTAAAGCATTGAGCTTTTACCATGTGGTAACATTAACAAGCTATATAAAAATAATGCAGAAAAAAGTATATTTTATCTCCACTGATAATTCTTTCATATCAGCTGCAACCAACTCTTACCATGAATTAATTTTGTAATATAATGCTGATGATTTAGTGTAAGTACTGTCAGAAATATTCTCAAAAGCAAACCACAGTTTAATCATGTTCTTTATACACATATATTTTAAAATGTAATTTGCTAGCCATTAAGTAATCAATGCATTTTATGAAATTTATGGGAATTTTGGTCTTGAAATATTGACAATGCCTCATCCTGCTTGTACTTGTACAAATAAAACACAGAATTTTGTAGCTTTCCTTGTTGATGTTATCAACTTATTTTGTCTATGGTGTGTTTCTTTTATGGAAATTCTCAACAGAATTTGTGTGTATTAAACCACCTTGGGTTAGAGGAAGAGACCATTAGCTTAAAAATGTTTTGTGACAAGACAGTGGGTCCTCTTTAATTTGGAAACATTGGTGAAATACACTGTATATAATTGTCTCTAGTTTCCGTATTACTGGGGGACCTGAGATATTTAAAAGACATTTTTTAAGCCCCTTATGTAAAAGTAACTAAAAGCAAGTAGCTCTCCAAAGCAAGCCTTTTCTTGATATTGTCACTCAGAGGTAAGCTTGATTGGAGGAAAGTTAAAATGCTTGATCAAGAGTGCAGGAATGGACTTATCCTTGTGATTGACAAGTGACAGGTTGATTTCAGAAAATGAAAGGTTGATGGAAAGTGCTATCTTTGCTCCTACCCTCTGTCATCTTATAGTTGCACTGGACCAGATTGTTGATTAGAATGGTCTTACCTTCCATAAAATACATGAAAATATATCTTATTAGTGAAATAAACTTGATCACGATTAAAAATGCATTTTTATGAACCCCTAGTATCAAAGACTGCTCTCTAATAAGACTATTTACTCCGTTTTTTCCTATTTGCAGAGTGATGACAACTTCTTAGTTAACTCCCCTTTCTCTGGCAAGGGCAGAGCTGGCCTTCACAAGGACACCTTGTCAAATTACACGAATACTCTTTCCTACTTAGTGCTCCAAAAATTGCAAAAATTAATTGCATTAATTTTATTACCGGTATTAGTATTATTACTATAATATTACCGGTATTATTATTATTGTTGTTGTCGTCGTTGATACTTTGATTTTGAAATTTTGCTCTAGTCACTCATGAAGCCGAGCTCATTCAATGATCTTAGTCTTAGGCTTTCAAAAGGGTGTGATGTTCATATGAAATAGAGATATACATTTCCTCAAAATATCAGCAACTCCAAGGAGGAAACACTTCTGAACTTCTTGTAACTGTAACTTGATTTTTCCAGGAATTTTACTATAATTTATAATATACGTTTTCATCCCTTTCTTGAGCATCCCAAGATCACCTATCACCACTGATATTGTAGTAGCGTTCATGTCCACATTCTCTCAAGTTCGATCTCTTGATCCTTGTACTTTGAGAGTTTCTTAATAGTTTTGATCGATGTGTTTCTATCTTTGGGAATAGTCATGTCAATGATTTCTTTCTTTCTTGTCCTTTACTACTAGATCAGACCTGTTGTTAGCATTGATTTCTCTGTCACTAGTGTCAGTGTGAATTAACATATTTTCTCACTCAAAGTATAATAACTTCATTGTTACTAATGTTACTGTTGCTGGGTGATGTTCATAGTATTTAACAACTACTTTGAGATGTTAATACGACATAATCCCCAATGAAATACATTACGCTGCTGTTTTATTGTGTCTTTATATGTGTAATCTGTTTTGGATAATTCTGATCAGCCAGAGACAAGGTGGTCTATGGCTTCTTGTTGTTTGTTACAAATTCTGCACATTGGGCTGGTGTCATCTTTCAAAATTTTGTTTTGATAGTATTTAGTCTTTAGGCTGATCCTGAATTGCAATCATAAATCCCTCCGTCTCTGATTACATTATTATTATTAGTGTAGTAGTAGTAGTAATAGTAACATTATTGTTGTTGATTTGTCTCTTTGCTCTGATGTAATTTTAGTGGCAGTGACACATCCACCAAAATGACCTAAAAATAGTAAAAATTAAGTTCATGACATCGATTTGAATTTTAAAGGAGGCTACAAATCCAACATATATGGACCTGTGACTGTGTCATCAGTACATTGAAATTAAAGAGGTTATCTACACTTGTGTTAATTTCCATGATATTTCTTCTATAATGTATTTGATGGAATGACAGAAAAAATTCCAACTTTAACATAAAATTAAAGCGAAAATTGAAAGGGAAGGCTAAAGAAAAAAGACTAGCACAATCTTCTTTCGATTAATTATTTTTGCAATTGACTGCGGAACAAAAAATCACCAGATTGACGGGAAGACATCGTAAGATTTAATGTTCTCTCTCACGGTAGATTTAATGGCGAGATAGAATTCCCCTTGCCTGGACGATACCTGTGTCTTGTCAGTCATCAGACAAAAACGGGGAGTAAACGGTCTTATTATCTATCGTCTTTGCCCCTATTCATCCAGCCAAAATATGGAAAACCACATTTTCAAGAACTTTAGACTTGAGATCAATTTGGAGTTCCATCTCATGAACTTTGAAGAGTTCAAAATTAAGATGTATAAATTAATCGTCTATATAACTTTTTTCTCTTTATACATTATAAGGCATAAACAGAATGGTGGATAGAGCTTTGGACTACATAACGAAATGGGCTGAACTCAAATCTCACCTCGACATGGATTTTCCTTCAGCAAGGAAATTTACTCTAACTGCTTTATTCGATTCAGGAGTATAAATATGGGTCCAGCAGTTAAGGCAGCATTCGCTTTGTCCATAATCATGTGCACCTAACAGTTACAAGCCTTGTTCTATGAGGCTGTTGTCAATTGGGAAAGAATTATGACAATTTCATTGTAGTGCCTTTAGCATGGCTATGTCATGGGCATGATGGCTTAAGTGAAGTGCCTCTTTTTTACTGTGAGAATAGCATGGAAAATGCAACATCTGATGGTAAAAGTAAAAGTAGGTGGGTATCAAGAAGTTGTCTTACAATTGCAAATTGAACTAGGTAATAAGCAGTAGGTACAATTTAGGTTCATAGAGGCTTCATTACTCATCCAGGTGTAAAACTGGCACCAATTTCAGTAAAGCTTGAGAACTTAAAATCTGCAATGGCCAGAGTGAAATCAGATGCTCATTATCAAATTATCACACCAAAGGAACCCAGTTTGAAAAAACATGGAAAAATAGAATAATTTGGTGGAAATCATTAATAGTAACACAGGTATTTCTTGAGATAATTTTCTAAACATTTATTTGACCTTCACTTTGGGAGAATATATATAAGGTTTATGACTCAATAACATCATCATCCTTACATTTCAAAAATAACAAAACAAAACAAATGCAATACAAACTATTGAAACAAAACACCAGCCAACACCTAAAAATCCCTGAAATAAGATCAGATCTGGTGATGATTGATTTTTAAGTCAACAATATTTCTTGGATTTGAATGATGCTGAAAATCAGTGGAAAAATAAAGTTATGATTCTTAATAGTAATAATAGAATGGATTTTGATAAATCACATTTTAAATCATGGACTATATGTAATTGCACCAATACAACAATAATTCAGGATAGCAATGAATAATTCATTGCAATATATCATTTGACTTCTTTTTCGTTTTAATCCAACAATCTTTATTTTAAAAAAGTGATTCCTGGGGCATCTAATAGGCCTCTTTTCATTCAAATGTAAATGCCTTCAGTGGCACAAGGATGGTCTTTTCTCTCGAAATCCATTTTTAAGCCACTGGTAGCCCTTTACCCAATAGCCACCCTTATAAAAATAATTATTTTGATGCATAATTCAACTTTGTAAAACAAAAAATTTACTTTTCTTTAGATATACATAAGCCTCTTCATCTAGCTCATTATCCTGTACTCAAAAATAAAAATGATTTGGACAATCAAATGCATAGCTGCCACTGCCAACTTTTCAGTAACCAAAATTGTACTTCCTACATGGTTTTATACTAATATTACTAACATTCATTTTCCCAAGAAGAAAAAATCCTGTAACAATGAATAGAAACATCAACATTGGTAATATTGAAGTTGCCTTACTTTCATCACAACTGTATCAAGCCTAGTTAATAGGGATAAAGTGATTGAAGCAGTATTTATCACCCAAGATGACATTAATAAGATTATCAATTGTGCTTTTTTGGATTGGTCAAATCGCACTTAGTACGGTATGATTTTATCCTACTGGTTGGCAGCTATGCAAATGTGATAACATACAGTAACTGGAAAAATAGAGGCCACATGCTTGATAATGGTAGTTTGAGTAATTTGAGTTGAAAAAAAAAGACTAGTCTAAATGGAAAGTATATGGGTGATAGATATTTTACCATCGCCTTTTGAGTTAATTTCGCTGTGTTCGTCTAATTAATAATTCTTAAAAATAATAAAACTGACTGTCTGAGACCAATAAATGTATTAGTATTAGCAATGACTGTCTATTGAATATTAACATCAAGTTCCATAAATGGCTAGCTTTAATTAAGTTCAACTTTACTTTTTCAAAAGTAAGTACCAGTACACACAAATTATGTGATTCGAGCACCATAAAAAATGTTGCAATATCAAAGAAGAAAAGTGTGTATTCATGTTGAACACTGAAATGACTATTAGATTTCTTGAATCCGAAAAATTCCTTGTGTGAATGAATTGCTCTCACAACAGCATGACGGACATAAAATCAGAATTTTTTGACAACATCATCGATGTCACTGATATGATCTTTGAAAGCTTCCCATTGTTCCATTGATAAGCTGATACCTGAAAAAGGAAGCCAAAAAATAGTTTTGATTGTGATTATGGTGGTTACTGCCTAATGCCCAGTGCTAAGGAACCAGAGAAAATGGGCATCAGGAAGAACAGGCATTCAAAGGAAATGATTGTCACTGTCACAGCACAAAATTTGGTGCAATTATTTTACAATCTACACCGCTTTACGTCATTGGGTCCATTCCAGTGTGTATTTGTGACGCTATCAATTTCAATAAAATAATGTGAGTTTAATAGTGACTGATCTGTCTCCTCCTCCCCCTCCCAATCTTTTATCTTTACCCCTTCTCCTTGAATGAGGATTCTTAAGACTTAAACCCATAAAGTTCAAGTTAAAATTGCATTTTATATAGCGCTTATCGCCAGGGGACCTTAGCCTCTAAGCGCTTTTACAGTTTTTCACTTCCCCTAGCCGACAGCAGCACGGAACACAAAGGACAAGACCAGCAGCCTCTTAGGCGCTAATACAATTTTCGGACACAGACAACGCTGTCGTAACAGCCAGGTACTCATTCACACCTGAGTCGAGTGAGGTAGATGGGACAAAGTGTCTTACCTAAAAACACACCGCCAATTACCAATGGTTATCGAGAAAATTTCTGTCTAGCGAGATACGATCCCACAAAGTCACCCAGGCGACAGGTGTCGGTGAGTGGAGCCGCTTGACTTTCTCGTGTACGCAATGTGTTAACCACTAGGCCACTGACGCCCTCATTTCAATTAAAAAAATTATTGTGTAATGCGCACTTCATTTTGTCAGTAACAATATACATGTAGTCAAATAAAAACTACAACAACAACAACAAAACAATAAACGTATATATATACATTATGAGGAAGCCCGACGACCGAAAATTAACCAATGTGATTGGTCGGTCAGAGATCATTGATCTATAAATGAAATATCTTTGTTCGTCCAAATCTCAGAAACGAAAGCACGAGAACATGATAATACGACCATTTCTCTTATAAGTAAGAAATTGTGATATTCACATTGGATTTAACAATTGTAAAATTATTTATTTTTTTTTTTCATTTTTTAATTAAATCTTCTCCCCGTAGCCATAACTATCGGTATCTTTTGGGCAGGAAAACTTCGTGATATCATCATGAACCATCATCATCTCACAATATCATTGAAAAGTACCTATTACATAATCGGGAAGGGGGGTGGGGGGGTGTTACCTTGAGCAATTACCTGGGTAATGATAAGATGATGATGTACTACAGCGACCAACGTGATTCGTTTGGAATTTATTGTATTTATTAAGTTTCATAAAAAAAAAAAAATAATATGTATAATAATTATTGTATCATTTAATGATTGCATATTATGTACGATTGATTTCATTACATGTATGCCATTGTTTTAATAAATTCCCACTTGTGGATGTAATAAAGGAATTTTATTTTGTATTATTATATTC
Organism: Aegires albopunctatus; assembly: GCA_032466395.1. Classification (NCBI taxonomy): domain Eukaryota; kingdom Metazoa; phylum Mollusca; class Gastropoda; order Nudibranchia; family Aegiretidae; genus Aegires; species Aegires albopunctatus. The sequence continues at coordinate 18,143 of JASKDV010197592.1, forward strand.
TTTAATGTGTTCGACCTTGACAGTAATGGCCACCACACACTACGGATATAAAATTCCAAATTTGGACTCTACAGTTATAAGACTGCGATCATAGTGACAGAATTATCAAGACTTTTCATGGAAAAGAATTACAGCAAAATACTATCACGTGATGCATGAATTTCAATCACAACAGATTTTCTTACTTTTGTCAAGTTCACCAAGTGTCAATGTCAGCGGGCGAGGTTAAAGCACGACGGATTGTGTATGCAACATATTCTTTCCAGGGAAAGTCTGGATCATTCTGCTATTGTAGTTTCAACCTTGCTGAGAGACCACTTGGACGATCCATCAATTGCTCAAGAATTTTCACTTGCAGCGTTTAATTTAAGATCAAAACAAAGCCTTGGCATGGCTTGTGGCTTGATTTCAGGAGGTCGTCAAAAAACAACAACAAACAAACAAACTAAAAAACAAAACAAAAAACCCCAGAGGATTTATTTTGATTTTTGGCTGAACGCCCCACGCGAATAGCCCTCCGCAATCGAAAATGAAAATGTCCAAATGTGATCTCTCAGTAATTACATGGCAGAATGACCCAGAATGTTTCAGTTTCGCACACGGTAGATTGTACATGCAACTAGCATAATTAATATTCTTATCAAGCCTTAAATACACAAACAAGTTTAAAGCAGTGATATGGAAAGGAATGGACGAAAAGGGGATGGAGGATGGGAGTGCAATACATACGTTTGGTTGTACATGACAATGTATATAATAAGAATCAAATCAATCAATCGCCGCCTCAAAACATTTTTTTTCCATTGTTTCTATATTATTATCAATGTAATAGGATAAAAGAATTCTGAGGTGACATATTTACGATAAGCTCACCGGCAATACTTCATTATATTTTGCGTACCCCATCAGAGGGTCACCCTTCGCCCCTGACATATACAATGGCAACTATTTATATTTATCACTATTTATCAATAATACATTCTGTCATGCACCATTTGACAAACTGTTGACAACATGCCTAGATCTATATCTAGATTTAAAAACAAAAAGGCGAAAAATGGGCATTATTTAAAGGAAATTTACAACTTTTAATTTAACAAGACATAACAAAGCAGCTAGCCTGCTTATGTGACTTGATCTACTGTTTTTGAGGTAGTTAGTAGCTAGGTCTATCGCTTCGCGGCACGGTAGAATCGCGGCACGGTAGAAGCTGGTTCGCGGCACGGTGTTTGGGAATCACTGGTCTAAGTTTTATTTGAACGACCATGATATAATTTCTGTTTTCTCAACATAGCCCTGCATCATATTTATTATTATCATTATTATTATAGATAGGGCATTTTGACCTTCAACCCATGCATTGTCTCTCTTTCCCAGCTGATAGATGAACTTATGACCTACGACGAACCTGCCAATAGTTCCTACCGACAGTTGTGGAGAGTTAGTGAAACTGATTATGAATACAAATTTTTTCATGGAAATGACAGAGGCATTGATGGAAACACTTCATTCTTTGTAAGGCTTAGATCGATCTAGATTCTAGATCTAGATTTCATAATGGCATAATATTTTACTTTTCAAAAGCAATACAAAAAACTAATGTGCCTTCTCATTGATAATGTCATACTAGAAAGCTAAATTGGAAAGCAACACTAGATATCTATATTACTTTGAAAAGATTATTTCTAACATTACAAGTAATTGAGATCTTTATCAATTTAAACATAGTCTTTGCCTCATCGTACTTAAGCATTAATAATGCTTCTATTTTATTTCTCAAGACATATTAATTCTTGAACGACTGCAAGCAAAACATAAATTAAATAGACGTTCTACAGAATGTTGAAAAGATTAGTTACATTTTCTTGAATCAATGAACTAAAACAATAGCTGCCCAATGGTCACCTCATCAATACATTTTTTTCACAAATGGGTTCTCTTGATTGAAAAAAGTAGGCATATATCACAGGTTTATGAATTAAGTATTGTACATTGTGTTTTTCATAACAAATTATTTAACACTCGAAACTAATAGATCTAAATTATTATTTTCGTAATATTCTTAATGACGTGTTTTTTCAAAGGGAGCTGGTTTACTGATATTAACAGATGCTGAAGTCACCCGCCTTCCAAGTGAGTATGATAAATCAGTGTTTATAAAATGGTTAGATATAATAAATATGTTTATTCATTGCCCTTTCCCACTGCCTCCACCTCTTTGACTGCATTTCTCTCTCTTTCTCCCTCTCTTTCTCAATCTCTCCATCCTCTCTCTCCCAATATGGC
>JASKDV010197593.1:0-11104 GCA_032466395.1 Aegires albopunctatus
CCCCCCCCCCCCCCCCCCCCCCGCCCCCCCCCCCCCCCGGGACTAGGGAAAATATCACGGATATTGCTGTAAAATGTCCATTTCTGTATAGTAGCATTCTCATAAAAGGAAAACCCTTGAAACATGATCAAGTGAGAATTATTCTTTCAATGTTTGTGTCATAGAGTATCTAGACGTCATATTGTACGAGAACGTGTTTTCAACGACCTTTACAAATTTAATTTTATTATGCCAAAACGCCGTGGATAGTATAAAGGGCTATCTATTACTAGGCTATAATCATTATAAATTAATAAAGTGGAAGCAACCCACGTTACTGAGACGGGTTAGCCATTGCTGGTAACAATGCCGTATCCAAGGTAAACAAGCTCACAGACTATCCACTACTGAATATCTAGAGAGCCTTTTATGAGAACGCTTTGGGGGTCGATTTTTCATGAAATGTTAAAGAGCTCATTTTTGTTAAACCTTGACCGTTCATGGTTACGCAGGAATACTGTTACTGTTGATACCCATGAAATCCATTTTACTTTGCAAGAGTCAACTCGCGCAGGTTCACTGTCTCGAAGTGTATTTGCCTTTTTCCATCCTTCTATTTCTCTATTCTAGTTAATAAACACAGTAAATTCTTAAGCAAAAATGGCTAGACAGGATTAGTTCTTTACTCTTCCTCGTCTTGGCCAATACGCTAAAGGTTAGATCAATAGTTTACTTCTTTGATTTTGATAAAAGAATTGTAAAAAGATTATATGTACTGTTTCCTTACTTGTTTTAAATTGTATGCACCTGCATTTGGGCTACTTAAACATGAACTTTTGTATCTTCATTATATGAAGTTTACATAGAGTTATGTCGATGCGTTATACGTCACGCTGAATACACATTGATGTGGGCGTTGTATCGAATTATAATGAATCGTCGTTAAAGATTGGAGAATCTAGATTATGCTGCATTGCATATCGTTTATTCTAAAGTTTCCAATTGCTGAGATGCTAGGTTTAATATCCATGCTATTTGGATGTCTATGATGAATATGAAGTAAGGATAACAGAATCGGTTTCATCCTTAATATTTATCTGAAATGAGATTACATTTTATCACCTCTCGTGAATGTGCTATTGAAGTATCCATAAACATGCAAACAATATCATATTATCATCGTCTCCCCCCTTCCCCCCCCCCCCCTCTCAAAAAAATAAAAAAATAAAAATAAAAAATGCTAAGTGAGATACAGACCACAACACACTTGTAGATATAGATTTTATAGAAATAATTGTACGCCAATACAAACACATGATAATGGTAGGTATTTTATTACAATACCACACATACCGGAGGCATGTTCGATTTCACCATCAATGTACAGTTATGTCATTGCAATACGGTATTTGTTGCATGAAAATAAATTATTATTCCCTTTTATAGATATTATGATGGTCTCCTGGGGTGCTCAGAATCCCTGGGCATAAAGAGAGATTGAATTGATACGAGACTATTTTATTAGTGAAATAACGCCATCGAAATTCGAAATTCTTCCTTACCTGAAGAAGCAGCCCACTTCACATAAAAAGTTGTATGCATAATTAATGCTTGTTTTTTCCCTTTTATGTGTCATTTGTATAATTTGTATACAGAAAGGATTAGATCTAATTTATCCCTGAAGCACTTGTGTTGGCGCACTAGAATTTACAATAAATAGGCCCTGCTGTCCGTGTTCAAGATCAAGAAAATAAATTATGTAAAAGGGAAATGACTCTATTTTTTCTTTTGCTCATTATTCAATATTCAGTCAAAATTTGAAGTTATCGCCCATATTGAAACAATTTAATATCTGAGTGTATATTTAAGAAGATTGGCATCTTTCCTTTAATTGATTCTTTTAATTGGACGAGTTAAGGAAACATTAAAGAAGATCTCTGCACTACAGAGCTAGATCTTTGTCTTTACCTTCATGCCCGCGTGACTATAATGGGCCATCAATTTTATGTAATACAATAAAGTAGACTCGATTTATAACAGCAGGCAAGGGATCCTAACTGCCACAAGAAATGATATTATAGTTGTGCGCAAAGAAGACAACACTTTGTCTTCATTAAAAACATAATAAAAATATAAGTAGCAATTTATAGCGCCAAATTCCATCAAGAGGTGCTCAGTGGCGCTGAACATATTATCCTAAAAATCTTACTTCTGCATACTCGTATGATGATGAATATCAACACAATCAGTAACATTAGTTAATTAATTAATTAATGAAAAACCCTATCAAAGAGTTCTGTATTCAAATTCTTTTAAAAAGTAGCAAAACGAAGGCTATTTCTTGTTTTTGGAGTGAGGGAGCTCCATAATGTCGGTATTGTCTTCACAAAAGCTCAATTAGTGAAAATATTTCAAGGGGTAGTTCTGTTCAGTTGAATCTGTTTAGCCGAGCGTTAAGTCCGAGATGACCTGTACACAGACACAAGGGGCTAAAGGTACTCTGGTGATGGTGCCTGATCATGAATACATTTACATACAATGCAGGCCATCTTTAACCTAGTTCTCCGCTCAACAGGTAACCAATGAAGGAATTTCATATTATATCGTGACATTGTGCCTAGGAGATAAAGCGATGGAATTACAAATGAACTTTGCGGGTTCGTCTCCCATTTCAGTTGATTTTTAAATTTGTATTAAAAAAGAATGAATTATTATTATCATCTTTCTTCTTAAATTTTGGCAAAATCGCCTTTTTTTTGGGATCGCTTTTTTTATGGCTGTGGCTCGGTAGCTTTTTGAATCATATTATTCCTCCGGTGGTGTATTTTTTGAAAATTTTAAAATAGTTCGTTTATAAGTTCTAAGTTAGAATATTCATCTTTCTGTATCAGATCGAAGTAGCTAAGTAGGAAAAATCTTTTTAACATTTCCCCCGCCTGTTCATCATACCACTTTATTCTCCCTTCCTTATTTACAATATTTAGATCTATATTTCTTTTATCGAATTCAAATGAAAATACGTTTATGCAACGGGAGTTCAGCTTGTCATTTATAATGGTGAAATTTCCTAGCTGCAATTTATTCAGTAAGAATGGTGTGTCTCTTTTCTTGAAATCAATCATTTCGGTTTTGTCCTGATTTAGTTTCAATTTATTCTGTGTCATCCAGACCTGTATGTCATTAATACAGTCAATGTTTTTAGTTGATGATTCTGAAATGTTTACCGGGGAAATTGTTATGTACAGTTGAATACATATGGTAGTTAAGACCATATTTAATGATCATGGCAGTGAGTGGAGACGTGTAGAGGGTGAAAAGGAACAAACCAAGCACCGATCCTTGGCGAACTCCGTATTTAATCTTGCGTGAGGCGGAAAGTTTCTGTTAAAGGCTAATGCAGAAGAAGTCTCATCAGCGTTGGCAAACTTAATAAACTATTCGTTTTTGAACTCTTTGATTCCAACTCTTTTTAAGGAGGCTCACGTCGTTCCGCTTCTTAAAAGGTCAACACTTGACCAGACGAAGGAATGTTTTAAGAACTTTAGACCAGTTTCCAATTAAATTTTGTTTCAAAGTATTTTAATTGAAAACAATGTTGCTCAGAGGCTTAAGGGCCCTACACATCTACGTTCAAAACTGTCGATCCGAAATGACGTTCAAAACCGACAAGCAACACTTTGGAATGTCATCCACACCTACGTTCCGAAACGTCGCTTCGGACTTCGAAATGAACGCACAATTAATCATGAATGTGAAACTAGTACAAATGAATAGAATAAAAGAAGAAGAATATTATTTAAGCAACTCAACCAGAATAAGACTAAACAAAACACAGTCAACGTTTCGAATGAAAAATCTTTATCAAGACAAACAAACAAAGAATTATTCTGGTTGAGTTGCTTATATAATATTCTTGTTCTTTTATTCTATTTACAATCAACTGTGACTTCACATTTAATTAGTACAAGTAATTATAGCATCATTCAATTAGAATAAAGACACAATACAAGACAAATCCAATATTTTAGTTTAAAAACCTTTGTTAAGTACAAACACAAATTACAAACAAAAACAAAAATGACAATTTACATGGGATGAAGAGAAGTGAAAGATAGAAATCCTGAGTGGCCGATTTTACAGCACTTTCTTCCTATTTTGCCTTGTGTTAAGGGGCTGACTCCTCCCACACCATCGACCGACTCGGGCGAACTCTGCCAAAAATAGACCAAAAACAGAGATGTAATTATTATCTTTAACTCCAACTTATATGCCTTGAGTTAATCTTCACTATGATAATCATGTAGATGAGGATTTTCTTCCAATTTTGAGTCATCCCCCGGATAAAAAAAAAGGCCGTTAATAACGTCCACAGCATCAAAATAAACAAGATGGCCGGATTGCCCGGTCAGTAACCTAGATGTACTTAGATCTAGATCTAGATTCTAGGTCTAAACCACAAACCATGAACGAAAATACGGTAAAGCTAGATATCTAGATTTATGTCGGTGCGGTGTCGTTGTGTTGTCTGCTACTAGATCTAGATCTACAAGTTGTAAATCTAATTAAATCTAGATCTAGATCCAGGGTAAAAATGAAGGAGACAGAATCAATCTGTTGCTCTTCACTGATTGCCAATCATGAAACAAAGAGGCATGCCACCCTTCCCTCACCCTATCTTCTGTCCCTCTCCTTAGATCTAGTTGATTCCTACCATAATGACCATATTTCAAGAAAAAAAAAATCTCTTTAATTATAGAAAATACGCCAAATCTGCTCTTATCTAAATCTAAAATGAGGTCGCTGATTTCAAAAATGATTTCACGTGGGATCAAACCCCGTAGAGATATTGACAGATCAAAAGATAAACATATGACGTCAAACAGTAGCACGTCACACTTTCATCATCCTCGCTCCGAATTGACAAAAAGAATATAAAAAATAAATAAATAAATAATTCCAACATGTTGGATTGCTAGTTTGGAACGACAATTCGGAACGACGTCAGTCAGAAATTTCATTCCACACAATCAATTCGGAAAGAGAGTCTTCAGTTTTGAACAGTAGATGTGGAGGGCCATTTAGAGATCATCTGGAGGCCATTCCGTTCCATTCGGCCTACAGATGTGGACAAAGTACGAAAACACCACATTATTTGCGCACTAAACGGGGAAAGCAATGTGCTGCTGCTCCTACTCGACTTAAGTGCAGCCTTTGATACTATCGACCATGAGACCCAATTCAATTGCCTTGAATGTAGATTTGACGTAACTGGTTCGGCCTCTTTGACAGGTGAACATTAACAAACAAGTTAAAATAGAATTAAGTTGGCGAGACTTGTTTGGTGACATATTGATGATTGTCATTATTTCAGATGGCTTTGTTGCTTCAAAGTTTGAGAGTAATGTGGGAATGTCATTTTTTTCTTGTATCATGTTGATTAATTTTGCTTCAAGGATTCCTTATAAACTTCGAGTAATCCACCTCCACGCCGATTTTCTATGCTTGATTTGAAATGGGAATAATCCACTGGGAGTAGATCATTGAGACGCCTACATGTCAGTATTACTAGCATTTAATCAGCCCTCTATTGCAGGCAGCACATTAACATCAAAGTTTTTTTAAGTTATGTAACCATAAATAACGGTCGTCTCATAGCACACAGATCAAGCATTCAGGATTGCTATTTCTATTTGTTTTTTCTTTGTACAATACAATATCGGGTTAAGGGCTAAATAGGCTTAATAACCCTTAAATGCCCTCATTATGCGCTTGACATCAGTCTGACTTGATGTAGGAGAGTACTCAATTGACATGTTGTCACACTGAAGATAAGAATTCTGTTGTCCCTCTGAGGGTTATCATATGGTAAAAAGCCATCTTGCTTCCCATTGTAAAGTTGGCGTTTAACGTAATTGAGGGGTTCAGATCAACCCTGTCGCCGTTGGTAAATAAGGCCCTAACCTCTTTCCCCTAGAGGTCCAATCTCTTTCAACAAGAATATACTGTTGAACATGCTTGAAGAATAGACACTCCAATGACGACGGGAATAGAGTACAGAGTCACGACCAATACGCCTCACAAATTTTAATATTATACAACGACATAGTTTGCCGGGAATATTTCTACCGGAACGATGAAAGGCATCGAAATCCATGTGATTCATTTTCAAAAGATTGTTTTGAATTGAATTAAGAATTTTATCCAAACATTCCTGATTACTTTCATTGGGTATCTCATCAATACCAAATATTCTCACAGAGTTTCTTCTGGATTACAATTCTAGATCCTGACAATAGTTAGTAGTTTTCTCAATATTATTGGACAAAGTTTCGTTCATTATCCTCAAGTGATTCATTTCATCCTTCAAGCGATCGTTTTCATTTGTTAAAGCACTGATGATGTTCTTAAGATCGCCAATTTAATTTCTAACAGTTGCCTTTATTTCCTGCACAATGTTGACATCTTTTAACCGACTAGAGTCCTCATTTCTTAAAAACGGATCACAAAAGGAATCTTGGCTTTAGACATTTTGAAGAATCAATCAGAATAAATAGTAGATCTACCCACAAGATCCAGATCTAGATTCCACGTCGGAAATGACTAGAATTAAACAATTGAACATTTTGGTTTGGCTCTTGGAATCACCATGGCATAATATAACAGCCTCTAAATAACATTGTAGACAAGGCTTTCCGGTTTGGGCGGAAGCAACACTAGATCGAGATGTAGCTAGGTGCTCCTGACACTCCACTGAGGCACGATGAATCTACAAATCTGCATAATGAACATGACGTTAAAATAGTTCAACAAAATAGTTTACATCCAAGAGGATTCAAGAGACAGAACTGATAACTATTGATCCCCAAATTGGGCAAGAAAAAAGAAAAGATCATCATGAAGTTCAACACAATTAAAATCAATGTACGCCATGTTGTAGAACGGAATCACTCGTACTATTGCCATCGACAGTAGTTTCGACGTACATATAAATAATAATATGTATTTCAATTTAGTTGTCCATGTATTTACATTACATTTATTTTTCTGGCCAGTGACTGTGGAGTGGATGGGGAGGGGGGGGGGGGGGTTAGGCGGGCGGGTTGTAAGTAATGTAATGATTTGTTTTTGGTTCGCTCTACCACCACGAAGCAGCGAATACATTGTTATTGTATGCGTAGGGGCGAATAGAGCACGCAATATTATAAAAAAATGGTTGGTTGTAAAATGACCGTCATCCAAGTTCCAATAGAAATTCATGATTCAAATGAAATAAACTGTATAAAATATACGATTAAAACTTACAATTTCTTGTGTAAAACGAAAAAAGGGTATATTAAAATCAATGCTTTAAAACTCAACAGAAAATTAATGTTAAAATCACTTTAAAAATCACTTATTATCTCAAAGAAAACGATCACAGCTGTCTATTAGGCAAAAAACATAACAATATCCGAGGTACAATAAAAAATGTCACCAATGTGTAATGCATTTTTGAAAAGTAAATATTACTACCTTTCTAGTTGTTGTTGTTGTATTGAATTTTACCCATGTCCACTACTTTGGTGATATCAGGGTTATCCTAGACTGCCTTGTAAACAGCCAAGGGTTCTTTTACATGCGTATATTACATATACACATGGGACCTCCGATAGTATAGTCCGTCTCCGATAGGACTTGCTACTCTATATCCTAGCAACTTAAGGATAAGGTGGCAGAAGGAAACCCGAAAAAATTTGGATTTCATATTCAAGTCTGTACGGATTTGAACCATGGACCTTTGGCGTGGTAGTCGAGCGCCTTAACCACTGAGATATCCGCTCCTCCACAGTCGGAACACTATACCATGCCTCAAAAAAACAAACCCCGCGATATTTGAATTTATTCATAAAGCTGTAATGTCCAAAACACTTATTTCATCCATGATTGCTTTGATTATGGGAAATAATTATTAATTATGAAGCAATCGATATTTTTCATTTATAACAAGAAATCCTTATTGGTCGTTCTTTTTCTTCAATTGACAACCCCAAATTGAGTATACAGGCAAAAGGCCGATCATAGGATTGTCTTAGCATGATGACTTAAAAGTAATTTATTGTTAAAGCTTTCGTTTAAAACTATCAACCTGACAATGGTCTTTTTAAATCGTTGAAAGAAAATGGCCTGTCAAGATATAAAACTACACAATGTACATTTCATTTTTATAGTGCTGGAGTTGTATTTCATTTAACATCTTTCTGTATAAGAAGGCTTCTGTTGCCAATTCTCATTCTTTAAATAGTAGGGGAAAGTTGTGAAAACAAGTTTTAAAATTCAAGGTAGCAAACTATAGAAGTAAATAAGATGCCATGATAAAAGGGGGAAAAAAGCCAACTTTGAATAATATATTACTTCTACCAAACTGCCAAACAAAATAAGAAGATTATCCACGGGAGATTTCTCTACACATTAACACAATCAATCCAACAGTAAAAGCAGACATATAATGGGACATGTTAAAGAATTATATCGAAACGGCCTCAAAACATACCGTTTGTACTATTACAAACCCAAATAAGAGGGCCTATTCATAAAATTCTGATATTGGGAACAAATATCAACAACAACAACAACAACAACAAAAAGGAAAAAAAAAAGGATCGGCTTCAAATATTTTATAGCAATATTTCTGCTGAAATAGCCACTCTTAAGAAAGAAAGAAATTGAGTTTTTCTCCAAGTTAGAAAGAGAGCTTTAGATATACAGAACAAGCAGCTTAATATGGTAGAGTATGTTGAAAAATCAAACTACATGATCGACTAAGATATTAAACAAATACCAAATTGGAATGGTTAAAAGAGAGGACAAAGCAATGAAGCTCATAACAGAACTAAATTTAGTACTAAAGCTTGCAATAGAAATGTTTAAAGAGTGGACAAACAAATGAAGCTCATAACAGAACCAAACTTAGTACTAAAGCTTGCAATAGAAATGTTTAAAGATAAATTCAGAAAAGATGACATTTAAGACACGAAACATTGGTTACTCGACAGAAAACCCCCCCACTGTATATAGCTATTATCAAAAATGAGGTTAGATGGAGTCTGAATCGATTAAGCGACGGAACAGGTAGTGGTGCACATCGTGTAAATGGAGAGCTTTTATAATACGGGCCAGAGGCACTGGACAAGAGACTTAGTCACATTCAAAAAAACTTTAAAAACCATAGAATCATTGATCTCAATGATGTTTCAGTTATCGCACCGCAAAAACCTGGAAAAACTAAAGGACCACACAACAATTTGAGGCCAGTCACACTTATGAGTTCCATAAGAAAAACATTGTCTCTCATAGTGCTCCAGAGAATAAACCCCCCAGTGGAAAAATATATCTCACACAGCCAAAGCGGTTGTAGTCAATATCATAGTACATGTACATCGGAAATGGTTTGGACACACAAATGGATCGCAGCAAAGATCAATATATCAAATTTAGAAGTGAAAATCACAGGAATAGACATTTCAACAACTTTAAACACAGTAAAAATAAATGTCCTTTTAACAGTACTAGAAAATACTACGAATAAAATCCTTATTAAGTAACACAAAAATGAAGATAATTAGGGCGCTGAATCGTTGATAACCTTTACTCGGTGACATCGGAATACGAGGACGAGACAGTTTGAACCTTGTTCTGCCTATCTTCTACTTAGATAATGCTTTGAGAGAAGTTCGAAACATCAGAAAATCGCCTATTAATACATCATAAAAGCGAGCGGGAATTAAAGTCTACCTGGCTAATATTTTACTTTTATATAGATCTAGATCATTTATTAGCAATGTCGATGTGTCCAATAATCCCATTATGAAATGAAATAATTATTTTCCTAACTCTAAGATCTTATTAAGTTACCAAGCTGAATTGTTTCAGGGTATAGTACCATACAACTTATCTGTAAAGATAATTTCTGGAATAATTTATTTATTCCGACTTCTTCGCTCTACTGGGGTTTGGTAATGAGTGTTTGAACTTTTAAACACAGTTTTGCTCGATTGTTCGTGTCCAATAGATAAGCATCTGACAGGCTGCAAACTGTGTTTCCTGCGTCACTAATATCGACCAAGGGCAAATAAGTGTAATTGTCAAGCGACGTTAAAGTTGAAAATCTTATTTAGGCTGTACAGTCATGCGATGACTTTCTTTCATACCTTAATCGAGTGAGGTAAACACAGTATTCAACCAAAGGACATTTTTGCTCATTGCAGGATCTGAATTTATCATGTCCCCCGAGAAAATAGTGTCGGTAAATGATTGCTGCTGGATTTTTCTCATACCTGTATTTTGAATTGTGTTAACCACTTGGTCACTGTCGACAATCTCTAGATCAAGGGTTGTGGTGAACAAGGGCCAAAGAAAATAGTCATTGATTTAAGTATTATGGCATTGGGAAATACCTGGTCTAACTCTACGGTAATGTCATTGATTTCTCCATAGCCAACATCTCTTTTGGTTCTGATAGTATATCATTTGTTGACCAAGAAGAAAGTCAGTATGATCATTGGTAATTGAAAATTAGCCTCATTAGGTGGTGGATGTCGGGAGAAGAATAACATAGTTCCCCACAGGCTTGTTTGGACTCGGTTAATCAGGATTTGATTGCTATTATCATTGCTACTTTATGATTACTCTAGGTAGCTGCTAGATGTAATATTCCATTTAATAATATAATACCAGCATCATTATAGTGAGCATATTATTATACTGTATACAAAGTATACAAACAGAATGGCATTGGTCATCAGCTATTCTGTTGTATGCCCTCCAGAGAATTGTACTAGTTGTGTGATTTGACTTGTCACGGAGAAGATTGATGTATGAAACCTGTGACTCTATATTGAGCGGAGTTACCGGTTATCAAACCAAATCTTTTACTTAATTATTTATTATTTTATCATCATCATCATTATTATTATTATTATTATTATTATTATTATTATTATTATTATTATTATTATTATTACTAGCATTATTATTATTATTATTATTATTAGTAGTAGTAGTAGTAGTAGTATTATCATCATCATTATTATTATTATTATTATTATTATTATTATTATTATTATTATTATTATTATTATTATTATTA
>JASKDV010197604.1:0-11104 GCA_032466395.1 Aegires albopunctatus
TTATTATTATTATTATTATTATTATTATTATTATTATTATTATTATTATTATTATTATTATTATTATTATTAATTGTATTATTATAATTTGATTTATTGCTTGTGGTAAGCTATATCTGTAGTTATTTTGAACAGAAACAATGTTTTGATATGGTTTATGATTATGCTTCTTGCATTGTGTTTGGATTCTACATACTAAGCTTCAATATGGTCTAATACTATGGCCAACACCATGCTGCTATAACTAGCTATTTCTTCCTCCATTGGCCAACTCACTCTACGCAGATGTCAAGTTCTAAGGCCTCGATCATAAAGGCAAAACAAATGCCGATTTTTCTGGAAAATACCTGTAATTTAAATTAGTATGCTTGCATTTCACTAATCCCAACTCGTGTTGCTGTTATTGAATCTATTAGGTTGTCAAAGAGCTAAATTGGAAGCCATGATGAAACAACTGGTTACATGCAGTATATATCACCTTTCTCCTGAACAAATCTGAATCATTCTGCAATTTAATCGCGACCCTATTGGGAGATCGCTTATGAACAATTTCATTTACGATTGCTGAAGGCTATTCACGTGGATATTTCAGCCAGAAATCAAAACAAAACTTCTGGTTTGGAGATGACCTCCTAAGATCAAGCCAAGCCAATATATGTAGTTTGTTTTGATTTTTTGGGAGCGGTCGTTTTTGAACAAACATATTAAAAATGCTTATTTTTGGTTAATTAAGCATAAAAAAGCCTTGATTTTGTTAAATATCACTGTTATCCATATATCAATCCACCAAATGTAAATGCCTATTTTTTAGACCTGTCAGTCAATCTGTGCGAGATAGGAAAAAATTAATTGATCCAAAGAAGCACAATGATCTGCCTTTCGCTGTATTGTTTAAAGATATGATATTATCTCAATTCTCCTGTCGTGTTTGTTAACCATTGGCCTTGCCATTTCCTGCTGATCAACTTATTTCAACACACGTATCAATAAAAGTAATAGAGATGAAGCTATCCACATAGGTATGTCGATGACCTAGACAAAGGTATTATGACAATCAGAGATCGATATCAAGATTAGAATCTTTCAACAACAGATGTACATAATATGCATGCCTTGACAAGCTGTTTTTAGGGACCGTTGAATGAAACTGGTAATGCATTGTACACTACCATTTGCATCAAAAACACATCATATTATTTCTCTTTATACTCGATACATATGCTGCGTTTTGGCTGCAAACAGCAGACATATTAAGAGCAGAGCCTTGGCCTAGTGCAGTGAATAACATAACGTTGGAAGGTTTACAACACTTAGGCCGTACTCCTAAAGTTGAATTGAAGCAATGCGAAATAAGTTGCATACGCAATCCGTCATGGAATAAGAATGAAACAGTGAATAATAACTCATACCAGCTCGTGTTGTTTTTGTCGAATCAAAAGACAGATTTGGTATGCATTATTCTACTTTCTTTCCCCCGCCCTCCCAAACTTTTGTCTCACACCGATAAATCTGCCTCGTTCTGCTTAGCCGACCTAAACCCAGGATATAGTAGTAATCATAGTGCTGACCTTACATAGACTCTGGGTCATTGTTAAATCCAGTGGATCAAAACGGGGATGCCAGTTTATGGGTATATTATCAATATTATCCAAATATAGGAAAGATCAGCATTGTGTTTTCAAAAAATAAATAAATAAATAAATAAATGAAAAGCGTGCTAACAAAAAAAAAAAAAGAAAAGAAAAGAAAAACAGAAAAAAAAGACATTCTTGCTTTCGTTTCCATAATAACATCTCCACATAACCAGGAAATAAAATTTTAAAGTTTATTAAAAATGTATGATTTCGTAAATTCTTGATGACGGATTTTTTAAAGTTAAAAACACAATGATGAAAACGTAATCCAAATAGTGAAAAATAACAAAGATGACGTAAGTAATTACCTCAAAAACAGCAACGCATATTATTTATTTCTAGTTTATTCATTGCTTCAACTTTGAAAAATGCTAGGAATACGATTTCAAATGAATATTCAAATTTCGTTATAAATTTCAATAGTATGAGTATTATCACAGACATGGTATGGAATCTAGGCTGAAAGTGTCTCCTTAAACAATGCAGGAAAGAATTATTACCAGAATGAACTGACAAGTAAAATGTCGTATCTGCGCTGAACCTACGACATTTTTTTCTTTCATTCGGCCATGAGAGAATTGCAATGAAAAAATTGGTAATCTTTTGGCCTTGTACTTGTCCAGCTGTCTCGCCAATAAAACAGTTATAAGCAGCCTATGTAGGACGTTGACGAACAATCTTTGGATCCCATGCTGTCGTACCATAATTTATTAATTAAAGAAAGCTATCTTTGTCAATCAATAATAAGATATCTATTTGTGTAACCAGCTAAAAGTTCCACAGGAGTAGAGTAAAGTAAAGAGGTTTCTCATATAGCGCGTTCCCACTATATGTGCTCACTGCGCTTTACAGAGTTTCCCTGGCAGGCCATTGCAACCCAAAATCCTTCTCAACCCCCCGGGGGGGGGGGGGGGCATACAGAGGTGCGACCCGATGAAGGGCGCTTCACACTAGCAACTTGGCAATATCTTCTATTACCTATAGCCAGGTATCCATTTTATACCTGGGTTCGGTAAAGAAATGCACGTAAAGAGTCTTTCCCAAAATCTCAACATCGCTCCCAACCGGGATTCGAACCTAGGACCTCTCGATCAGCAACGCAGAGGCGAAGTCTTGACTTTGGTAAAAGCTTACATGTTACCAAGCCCAGTTTCGAATCTTTTAAATGAAGTGAAGGAATAAAATAGAATGAAAGGGCTGGGCTCTCTCATGTACATGGCGATGGTGGAGAAGATACATCTCATTCAACATAATAAATACGTATTGAATAATATGTTACATTATGGTTGCTAAATCTGTTGTTTAAGATCGATGGCTCATTATCACCGGAGGGGGCGAAGATACTTTAACATGGCTCCACATTCGATAAGGAAGAACAGTTATACTAATCATTCTTTCGTCGAACACTCCTAATCTGACGTAAAATAATTGAAATGATGACGCTGTTTTCTACTTCCACATTGTAATATTAACGTGTATAATATCCCAGACGAAATGCGTTGACATGATACTAATCGACCATAAATCGCTTATGCACCTATCATATTATTATTATATAGTTTTCCCTGACACAAATCATACGAACAAATAATTTACAACGTTGGATTGTGTTATTATTGTATTATTATTATTGACAATGGAGGTACCGAATGGCTATGCCAATTTCTGTAATCATAACGAATTCATAAGAGATTTATTCTAGATTTAAATATATTATCTGAGATAAGAGATATTGTTATAATTTAAGGCCAGGATTCAAAATATGTTTCACATTGTAATTTATATTAGCCAACGTTCCTTCAATTCCCCCCCCCCCCCCTTTTTTTTTACCGATCTGATGAAATGTTATGCCTCCTCCCCATTAAAATGTATAAGTAGCTTTGTTTCATAGCAATCATGCAATTTTTGTTGAAAGTTGAAATGATAGATGATAGATTATTTCTTTACATTTAAGAACCTCCCGAAAAGGAATAATTATAGATGCTTTTCTATGTTTATCAATTGAATAATGGACATGAATTTTAACATAATATACATCATAATGAACTCTAATGAAAATAAAAATGTAAATTGAAAAATTTAGTGTTATTTTTGGGGCTTATTACACAATTCTTGAACAACCTTTCCTTGCTATAAACTTTAAACTTATAATTCAATCTAAGCGTATCAATCATACACAGTAACTTTAAGTCCAAGTCTCATGGCATCAACAGAAAATACCGAAGGGACGACAAGGTATACTAGCAATGTTACGGAAAATTACCAAATGATAATATCAGATGAACTGATGCGGAATTTCAACATTTATGTTTTCGTAATCCTTTGCGGATCTCTGGCAATCTTTGGTACCATCAGCAATGTTTTCAACATGAACATTTTCGTCAGACTTGGCCTGAAAGATAGCATGAGTATTTGCCTCTTCTCTCTGTCTTTGACGGATTTTTGTCTCTGCTGTGTTATCATGGCCACTAGGGTGCTATACATTTGGAATCTTTTCTATAAAGATGAAGGAGTCAACCCTTTGCAAGTCAGCCATGTTGGACCATCTTGGATGTCAGACTCCTTATTTCTTTGTTCCGGCTGGATTCTGACGATAATGTCTTTGGAAAGATGTGTATGCGTTATATATCCTTTTAAAGTCAAACAAATATTCACCAAAGGACGTTCAATAGTGGCTATAGCCATCATACAAGTCGCCATCATCTCAATATATATCCCAATATACATGACACAGTGGCTGGAATGGGTCAATTTTGATTCACACTCCGGAAACGATACAGGTATCAAGCGCATCTTAATGGTTGTCTACGCTTATAATCGCCAAGAGATTGAGTCTACAGTCGCAATATTTAATTCAACCATCGTACCAATTCCCTCCCTTGTTATTACTTCTGGTAGTGTGATATGGATGATCTTCGGTCTCAATGTCTCCACGAAATTACGAAAATCTATGACGGCCACGAACATGGAAATGGATAGCGACAAAGATTCCAAGCTTACGCAAAAAACAAGAAAGCTTATCAAGGTTGTTATATTTTTAGCCATCGTTTTTCTGATATGTAGTATCCCACGCATCATTGGTAAATCTGTCAAATTATTTTACACCGAGCAAAATCTTAATGACTTCATCTGGCAATTTGCTCGTCTTACAGCCACCTTTAATGCTTCTATGAATATTTTAGTTTACTTAAAAATTAACTCATCATATAGAGACAAGTTTAAAGAGCTTTTCCCTTTTCTAAAGCGCTAAAATTGGAATAACAATAACCTTTTTGATTGGGATAAACTATCATATTGTAGGCCTTATTATTTCTTATTTTAAATCGACCTTTTATTTTCAATGACATTGACATCACACGACCAACTACTTTATTGACAACAAAGTGAAATAAATCGTGCGCGACCAAACATCGCTTTTCGCACTAAAAGTTGTGACCTAAGGCCACTAATTGTGGCAGACTGATCCAGAAACATTCTGGAAAGTAAGCTAAATATTTTACCTGACACACTCAGACCGCGGTCCCCGTGACCTAAATTCACTAACCGTTTACTGGCACTTAACCGTGTCGGCAACATCAACACGTGATGTTGTGAGTGAAATTCGTGCTCCCTTTAACAGATCGTTTGCAGCTATTATTTTCGAGCTCTGTTGCGGATTAGACTGCTATCTTGGTAGCGTCGACTGCAAGTCAAGTCTAATCTGGATCCGGCTAAAACGTGAGGTCATAGGCCGGCTCAGAAGAAGAAGAAGCATCCATTGCGTCAGGCATTCAACGGGCTGAGTAAGTATGTCACGACCTTTGAACCAACTGTTGTGTGTTGAGTTTCGAGGTTGGAAAGTAAGAGAATACCTCTAACTTGTAGGCCTACTAGATTTAGGTCTTTGTCGTAGATCTAAATCTAGTTCTATGTATGAGTGTTTAATACAATTCCCTCACAATCATTATTGTTGAAGTGTTTGTGCCATAATGTTCACTATGAATCGTTGAATCGTTTGGTGGTGACATGAAAGGTAATTATAATATGTTGTTGTTCTTGTTGTTGCACTTTCTTACCTTGTGGGGGAGCGGATAGCTCAGTGGTTAAGGCGCTCGACTACCACGCCAAAGGTCCCTAGTTCAAACCCGTACAGGCGTGAATTTGAAATCCAAATTTTTTTTCGGGTTTCCTTCTGCTCCCTTATCCTTAAGTTGCTAGGATCTAGAGTGCCAAGTCCTATCGGAGACGGACTATAATATCGGAGGTCCCATGTGTATATGTAATATACGCATGTAAAAGAACCCTTGGCAGTTTACAAGGCAGTCTAGGATAACCCTGATATCACCAAAGTAGTGGACATGGGTTTAAATTCAATACAACAACAACTCTTTCCCCGAGCGAAGCCGGGTACCCAGCTACTTTGTTATACAGAGGTTAAGCGAAAGACAAAGACGCATTAGCAAAACGAGAGTAGTTTCTACCTGCAAGCACACGTATGATAATGACATTGCATGGATATATTTTCAAGAGAAAGGAAGTGCAAATTATTGAAGAACATACAACCATTTGGTTACAACTATTCACCTTGAGCTTTCACAGTCCGTTTGTTGATAGTTAGCCATGATATCACAAGTCAATACAACTGGATACCGTGGTGCATGCAAATGTTTAGTATATTGTCTGACATTTCGATAGCTACCCAGACATATAATTTGTAAACAATCTAACCAAGGCAATATGCCAAGTTTTGGTGTGCTGGAAATAAGTGATAAAAACACAACACAGGCAATATTAAAACTATACAAAAGGAAAATAGATAATTAAAGCAATACCAAGACTGTAAAATGCAACTTTCTGTCCCAGTTTAACGTTCAAGCGTATGCCTTAGGCCGCAGATATACTAAGCCCGTCAAACTGTTGTCTTCAAAATAAAGTCAGTTGAAGGATCCAAAACAATGAATATACTGCGCCCGCTATTTGTTGCCTTCATCATAATGTGTAAGCAATCAACAGATATCGACCTCATTCGACATAATGATGCTCTCAATGGTGAGCATTAATCAGTCATCAATCCGGCTGTCCCCGAACAGGTGCCTGCAAACTGAAGGCAATATAACTTGTTTGTCCGTCAAGTCTCTATTACCTGCTCGGTTTTTGTCCTTCAAATACCGGTTTGAAGACATCAGTTTGGCTGTCTTAGTATATCTGCGGCCTTAGAGAGACCATGTTGGTGACATGGTGGCTGAACGGTTAAGCCGTTGGACTCGCATGCGAAAGGTGGCGGGTTCGAATCTCATTGGAGATACCGTGTTTAACTCTTGGGCAAGGTTATTTACACGAATTGCCTACGTTTGCGGCGCTATTCTTACAGCTAACGCTCTGTGACGGTAAATACCAAATGACATATTTCCATTCTGGGATGAATAATTGGAATTATATTCCGTCGTGGCCGAACATTGATGACATAACAAAGTGACACGAGCAGTTGTGGATGAAATTCATGCGCTCAAGGGCATATACGTTTTCATTCATTATTTAAAAAGAAAAAAAAAGTCTGGATCATTCTACCACTATAGTCACGGTCTTATGGACATGACTGTTAAATGGTCACAAACAGGATGCTAAAGTCTTTAATAATATGATTAAAAATGTATCATAAAATTTGTTAAAGCCTGGCGATGATGATCCTTCTTCAGGTTATAGATATAAATATAGATTCCTGGGTTATATTAGGTATATTTAATAATCAACATGATTTTTCCTTCGAAAGACTGTTTAACTTTAGGTCTAGTGTCCGTTCATCTCCCGTGGGAGCATACAAAGAGCAGTCGTTTAAACTCTTTGTCTACTGGCCCAAAATCCACGGTTGGACCAAACCATTTTTTTTATGACCCTGACTGTTAAAGCCTGTTATATGGTGTTTGTGTGCTCTTGTTTTAAATGAAAAGTTATAAGTGTTGCACATGCAATTGAAGGAAAATAAATGAGCTTTCATAATATGAGGGTTGGAAACAATTTGACATATAATTGTCAGAGATAATAGGTTGGGAAATGAGTAAAATAGCAGAAGTACAAAAACGCAAAATATTTTTGTATCATTGTCTTTACCTTCACAACTTTTAAGAACGTCAATTCTTTTACCATGGTCTTTTACCTACAGGAAGGAATGGAGAAACAAACATATTTATTTGGTGATCATATTGTTGAAGATATCCTTTCTCTCTCTCTCTCTATTGTCATTTATACCACTGTTAAATTGTACGAGTCGAATAACAATCTTTAATCAAAGTAAGAAGTAGACAAATAAATTGTGTTTATTAATATTGATAAAAACAACAACAATCAAAGTACAATCTTGTATCAAAGTAAGAAGTAGACAAATAAAGGTTTGTTTATTAATATTGAAAAAAAATGTCAAAGTACAATCTTTTTATCAAAGTATTGAGAATCTATAAATGTTGGCGTCCATTTAATTAATATTGTAGTTTCCTGATCATATGTTTTTCTATATTGTTTTATGATATAGCCTTATAACAATAAAATGTCCTGTGCCTTTTAAGATTCCTTATTTACAATATTCTAAATTTTAGATGGTTTGACCATATAATACTAACAGGCTTTCAAGGTATAAATTTGTATATTCATTTATTACTGCTCTTATTACTTGAGATTTATATCTTCATGTCGACCAAGTCTAATTTATTAATGTCATTATGTATGTTTACAAAATTATAATTACATGTATTTTTTTAACCATTGTTTTTATTATCATTATTTTGATTATTATTATTGTTATTTAATTTGTTGATATTATTATTATTATTATCATCATTATTATTAAAACAACATAACAACCTTTACCATTAAGAGTTTTTGCCTTTACTTTTCTATTTACAACAATTAACTACTTACTTCTTCCTTTAGTGTAGGGAGATTGACAGATTTTAAAACGAAGCCATTAAGAATTGCTTGCAGCTTTTCGAAGTGGTCACATTTTTCGCTGATCTCCTCCAACTGTGAAAAAAAAGAGAAATAAAAGATACAAGTACAAATGAAGAAACCAAAGCGAATACAAAAGGTCGTGACAGTAAGATTCTAATGCTTCAGGGTGAACTGACAACTTGCAGGTGAAAGCAATGCTGGCCCAAGAAAAGATTCAAGTACTGTGTCAAGGACAACCTTCAGCTGTATGAAATTCACCCAATAGACCACGAACCCCACGTTAGCGATAGACTTCCTCGGAAATTACTAAAATGAGTATAAGACCTACGACAACTAACTTTGAAGAAGTTTATCACCTACGCGTGACATTGACTAGAGAAAAACGTCACCAATAGGACACCAGGCCTATGACAGCTCTGACTTTGAAGACGTTTATCACCAATGTGTGACATTGACTAGAGAAAGACGTCACCAATAAGACACCAGGCCTACAACAGCTGACTTTGAAGACGTTTATCACCAATGCGTAACATTGACTGGAGAAAGACGTCACCAGCAAGACACCAGGCCTATGACAGCTCTGACTTTGAAGACGTTTATCACAAACACGTGACATTGACTATAGAAAGACGTCACCAGGCCTACGACAGCTAACTTTGAAGAAATTAATCACAAACGCGTAATACTGACTAGAGAAAGACGTCACAAGTAAGACACCAGGCCTACGACAGCTAAATTTGAAGAAGTTTATCACAAACGCACAATACTGACTAGAGAAAGACACGAGGCCTAAGACAGCTATCTTTGAAGAAGTTTATTACAAACGCGTAATACTGACTAGAGAAAGACGTCACCAGCAAGACACCAGGTCTACGACAGCTAAATTTGAAGAAGTTTATCACAAATGCGTGACATCGACTGGAGAAAGACGTCACCAGCAAGACACCAGGCATATGACAGCTGACTTTGAAGACGTTTAGCACCAATGCGTAACATTGACTGGAGAAAGACGTCACCAGCAAGACACCAGGCCTATGACAGCTCAGAGTTTGAAGACGTTTATCATAAACACGTGACATTGACTAGAGAAAGACGTCACCAGGCCTACGACAGCTAACTTTCAAGAAATTAATCACAAACGCGTAATACTGACTAGAGAAAGACGTCACCAGTAAGACACCAGGCCTACGACAGCTAAATATGAAGAAGTTTATCACAAACGCGTAATACTGACTAGAGAAAGACGTCACCAGTAAGACACCAGGCCTACGACAGCTATCTTTCAAGAAGTTTATCACAAACGCCTGACATCGACTAGAGAAAGACGTCACCAGTAAAACACCAGGCCTACGACAGCTAACTTTGAAGAAGTTAATCACAAACGCGTAATACTGACTAGAGAATTACTTCACCAGTAAGACAGCTAAATTTGAAGAAGTTTATCACAAACGCGTAATACTGACTAGAGAAAGACGTCACCAGTAAGACACCAGGCCTATGACAGCTATCTTTCAAGAAGTTTATCACAAACGCATGACATCGACTACAGAAAAACTTCACTAATAAGACACCAGGCCTACGACTGCTATCTTTGAAGAAGTTTATCACCAACGCCTGACATTGACTAGAGAAAGACGTCACCAGTAGGACACCAGGCCTACGACAGCTATCTTTGAAGAAGTTTATCACAAACGCGTTACAGATGGCGTCCACTTAGAATTCAAAAGACCACTACCATAATATACACTAAAGGAAATGTCAACATTTGCAAAGGTATACAAATCATGACAGAGCTTATATGTTTGTATGGATTTGATTTAAAATATATTGTGGTCAAAGTATAAACCAACTCTAGTTAGTAAACTGTTAATAGAGCTAAACTATGAACTTGACCTTAAATCTAAGCCACACATCATCATCATCATCATCATCATCATCATCATCATCGTCATCATCACCATCAGGTGCCGAGTCTGTTGAAGACATTGACAATCTTGTATTTCCAATCTCCTCTATTGTCTGCCATTCTGATAAACTCGCCGGCTGTCATGGTCCCCTGGTTACATACGGCCTTTCAACTGTTGAGGTACGTCATCCTCTGTCGGCCTCTGTCTCTCTTCCCTTCGATTTCCGGAGAGGACACTTTTCTCCAGACCATCATCCCTTATTACGTGGCCATGGAATTGAAGCTGCCTCTTTCTAATTAACATCAGCATACTTTGCTTTCTTTTGCCGACCATATCTAGGACCCTCTCATTGTTAATGAGATACCCAACAATCTACGATACATTCACATAGCTGTAGCCTCTACAAAGTTTTTTCAGAATGTCAAAGACATGACAATCAATCAATTTCAATGGAAAGGAAGACTAAAGTCTTACTAGTCATTTTCTGTTACTGATTTATAATTATAAATGGATGCTTAGGATAAGTAGATGAGTTTCACAATAAAAAACAACAACAATGATTTTGTTAAAATGCAAGCTTACTTTTTGTCGTAATTCCTGGAAATGTTGCAAGTGAACGAGACTGAAACGTGAAGAAGCATC